>UZAN01042967.1:1511-36342 GCA_900618425.1 Echinostoma caproni
ATATATATATATATACATCCACGTTGAAAATAATCAATGGATGTAGCCACATACAACTTCGTTCATGTTGAGCTTGAACCATAGTGACGCGTTCAAATAATATTAGCGCAATGATCAATAAATCACAGAAGAAAATGAATGATCAGACGTGAAAAGCGGAACATATTTGGAAGGCCATCAAAAACCAGAAGACACCCGGGTTAGAACCGGGCACCTCTCGATCTGCAGTCGAATACTCTACCATTCAGCTATGCCTGCACATTCAAGGTAGATCGACACAATTTGGGTAACTTCTACCACGATATCGCTTCAAACTTCAATCATTTTCGAACACATCAATTTATTGTCATCACTTCACTCTCTCGTCCTTTTAGTTTTTGATGTTTCACTTTCGGTCCCTTCACATTGTTTGGCATAGACGACTTTGGAGATCAACTAAAACATCAAGGTGACTGAAATAACATCTCTGAACTTCATTCGAGGTGCATATATTTCCTGTAATATTTCATCCAACAACCGGAGAAAATGTTCATAGGTGTGTTTACCCGATAACTGGCGACTTAAATGGACCAGAATGGAATTTCATGTCTCATTATGTTATTGCATATTTGTTCCATGAGGATGAGACCGTATTAGAGAAAACTGTTGTCAGTGAAGCTCCATTATATGTTGCTTTAAAGTATGCTTCTTCAGGAAAGTTCTGTCGTAGTTCTTCTAATTAGAGATCGAACCCGGTGCTTTGGGATAAACGGTCTGATCAGTGCAATGTATGCTTGCAACCTAAATGTGAGGTATTGACCAGCTGTCCACTGCTTCTTGGATTTTCAATTTAGTATCTTTCGCTCTGTTCAAAATAAAATTCACCACGCATTCGAAGGAAACACTTCCTGAACTATGTTATATCTTGATGTTACAAGATTGTCTCAGGATATTTGAAACTCCTCGAAATTTCACCCCGGCGACTGAATGTTTCCAACCAAGTCGTACCTCTGGAGGTTAGAGCTGAGACGAGCGAGGTGTGATCCTTCCAATAAGCTGGCAGAGGTGTGTTGTGCTTGATCATGCATAACGAAAATAAAAAGCGGTCTGCCCAATGGTCGAGTAGGTAGTATGCGCGTATTGTACTTGTGAGTGCCCGGGCTAGAACCCAGGTGGGGTCGGTGGATTCGCATTGATGATTAGACCCAATGTAGTTGGAAGAGTTTCTCCGCCATTGCTAGCTTTTCAGTTCACTCTTCATTGGCTCTGCACTGAAAGAAATCCCGCACGTTGCCATCTGCCACAATTGCCGCTAGAACGTGTACACAAACCATCCAAAAACCTCACGTGCTATCAAGCATTAGTCATTAGATGTCACTTGCAATGTTTTATTCGTGTTGAGGTTTAACCTAGTTCACTACTGGAACATCACATCACGTCACAGCGGGACAAGTTAAGAGCGGAAGTCAGCAGATACTCGGGTTCGAACATGGAACCTCTCAATCCACAGTCACATGCTCTACCACCGCACTATGCATTTGTGTGCAGGGACTTACAATTCTCTGAGTGATCCTGATTTTCAAATTGCCTTTAAATTACAATCAGTATTGAATGTGAATTTCGAGGTCGGTGGAAAGTTATCCCATTTCTGTCATCATTCAGGTCTTTGAAGTTTCCAATTCCATCTAAACTAAATGGAGAAAGGCTTGTGATACTTGACATCACAATTAAACATTGCAAACGGTAAACGCTTTTATGCCCGCATAATAGAGTTAACCAGAGGAACATTTCTAGTAGGATGTGCACGGACAATCTGGCAATGAATGGATAATTTCCACATACATGTCATTGGTCATTGGTCTAGCTGTCAGAACTCTATATTTCATAATCACAAACTGATTCAACCAATAGCCAAGTGTAATGATTTTGCAACAGATTTCAATTTGTTAGTTGCAATCCGTTTTTTTATCGTTACTGCTTTGGCAGTTTTAGCATCCCTATCAAATCTGCAATTGACTTCTCTATCGAACTCTATGGTCTCAGTGTTGACTTATACTCCCACACAATTTGGATTCCTCGTACAAGTATCCATGGCATATTTATGAATACGTTGTCTTCAGCTTCTTTTCCACGCTTCGTCCGAAATGAGGAGAAGAGGTCACGCAAATGGCCACGAGGTAAATGTAACGAAACAAGATGAGCGTGACCATAAAATTCTGCTCAACAATCTCTATAGGAATGCCCTTCTAAGGCTGCGTGGTTCGTCTAATTTGAAGGAGTATACCCGTCCCCTACTGAAAGAACGCCCATCTTTGTACGCCAACTCAAATGTAATCTATCACTTCCAATGTGAGTGCAAAGATACTCAAGTAGTCAGAACAAGAAAGATAATTGCATAATCGGGTGTTAGAACACATTAAGAACTGGGTTCAACGAAAGGTTGCCATAGCAAAGTTCACACAAACGGTAACTGGTAAGGGCCATGCTTACAAACCACCAAACTCATCGATTGCGGAGCCCTTATTGATGACGTAACACCTTGTGGATCAGCGGAAAGCATTTCAAGTGATTTTTACTAATGATAACACCAGAATGCTGAAGATTGTCGCGGCGATTGCATCCAAGCGATGGAAACTAATTCTGGGTTAACAAAAAGATTTGTTCATCACCTTGGCTTTACCTTGTTGACGCCTCCTCTCCGCCCCTCCCCCCCCCNCCCCCCCCCTATATGCCATTCTTTATTTTGTAATCCATTCCAAAACTCTATATAAATATTGTAGCTTTCTGCAGTAGGCACCAGTTGAGATGCAGCGAAATCGTCCAGGACATAAATCGTGCAATGTTGCTATACTGACATCTCTTTTCAAATTTATCAGGGGAAAATGTTGTTTCAGTTAATTTGAAGAACTTAGAATCAATCGAGATCTTTCCAATTGGTCAATTATTTTGCAGCATGATAGCTCAATACATTCTGTGAATATATTACGCAATTTTTTTGTGACGTGTGATATCCTCTATTCGGGAATTGGACCACGCGAAAACACCATAAAGGACTAACCAGACAGAGAACAAAGCTATGTCGCCGTGGAGTCAAACTGACTGTTTAATCAGTCACTGTGCCTATCAAGAAAGTGATCGCTGGAGATAATCATCTCTGTGTTTAGACCGTGATCAATGACAAGTGAATCCCATCTCATGTCACACAGGTCACTTTGCTACGGAACTCCATTGGAATGACAATTGCTCTGAATAACACTGAGGTACACAATCAGGTGAGCTGAAAGCTTTGACTCGTAGAAAACCTTTCAGTTCGGATGATCATTATGGGGATGGAGACAAAGACGGGTGGAAACGTGGAGCACTACGTTTCCACGTGATTGACAACTGACTTGACCCAAACACATTCGGAAATGTTTGCGTTCTCATGAAGCTCGACAAACTTGAACGTGTTGGCAAGTCTGGTGATTCGATCTATCAAAAATTAACCATTGTGTTTGCGATGCACTAGTGCCAGAATAACATGCATTCTCAAATAGAACGTGTGCTTTATTCAAATTTCCTTGCAATATCATCGCCCATGGTTCATCCGTTTATGCAGTAAGCATATTCCCATGAATGAGAGAAAAATCCACACTTTACACTAACACAAAATTCAATGTTCTCCAATGATCTTTCATAGTTTCACTCTACCACGAATTATAAACGCACTTCCGAGTTGTTCTCGAGCATCCGCTTATCTCGTGACCCTCCAATTCATAACAACATGCTCAACAGTAGTAATACATATCTGTCACTCATTTTCCAATATCAGTGTCCCCAACACGATACCGATCTCTTCAACCATCATGTATTCACGGGGTTCTCTTGCTCATTCACCCGTCCACGTTCTCGTACACGTGATCTGACTTGAACGAGTTTCGTTGTTTCCGTCGGGGATACCTCTCTCTCTCACACACAAATATGTATATAGTCATAATTATTAAGGTTCACACTGAGAAACGGGGTTGTTGGATACATGCTGTGGTTGCAATTGTGTCAATAAAGTTTACGTAATGCATTCTTAATGATGATTGAATGGCAGCTGAGTACTCACCACAAAGGGCAATATGTATTGCACCAATACATCAGTTGGATTCTGGCGCAAGTGTTGGGGTATAAAAACTGCAATAAGCGGATACAAATATGAATAGCAAAAAGCTGTTTCTCTTACAACACAAACCATAAAGGAAAAGGTAACCGTGGCCCAAGCGATTGAGCGTGTGGATGAATAGCGTCGAGGTTCAGTTCAGTTTAGTTTGTACAACTATTGACCATGAACTACCGTGCGCCGGCTTTGATTGCTGTAATTTGCTACCCATTTGTATGAACGGACCGCTCAAAGGATTAACTGAAGCAGAGAAATTGAAAGAGAGAACTGAGGGCTATTTGTTGTTCTGATAGGTGGCCGATTTGGACCTTAAAAATGCATATATGAATATGCCAAACAGGTATAAATAGCTAGGGGTAAACTGGTTACTACATTTTTCGAAAATTGATATTGCCTAGCTACTACGTTTGAGTATGTGCACACACCATTTGGATACTGGTTTACTGACCTTTGCGACTGCTAATTTCTGTCAGTACGCGTTAAGTAGCGTTAAGTAAGCGGATAAGGAATTACCTCGTAAACACAATGACAATGACGGTGATGGATGATTGGGAGAGTTCACTGGATTATCGACCTGGAGGACCTGTGTTCGAATCCGTGCGCAACCATCGCCGCCACCTGACTTCCCTCATTCTATTGTATTATTGCCCTGTGACTGGTCACATTCTTTTTGCAGAAACCTTGTATTCCACGTTTCATACAAGGAAGCAACAGCGTTCTCACACGTGCGGTTGTTGGTGTCAGCAACCAGCAAAAACTAGTCAAAAAGTTCACTCAACTTTACGGTCATCCAACTTGGACGAAACGTCTGCTGAAAGGAGACGGTAGAGAATTATAGTCAAATGAATCGGGAAAGTATCGATTTACTAATTCCACTTCGGAACGAAAGTTCCTGCGTGTGTAACAGAATTTCTTCAACACCAACCACACCTCGTGACAGCTCTTGTTGCCTAGATTGGTCTCGATATACACTCGATTCATGGGCTGCCGTGATGGACAGCGACGTTTTTTTAAATGGCAGCGCTGTACATGCATTCACGGTTTTTTCTTAGAATGGCGGTCTAAATGAGGCAACAGGATTCGAAACAGAAATGAAGATAGCCGTTGCGGTGTTCATATCTAGAAGAAACATTAGAATTGGAGAATGAAGAATGATAGATATTACCATAGCTTTCAGAATGCACAATAATTGTACATTGGTCGGATGTGCTTATAACGGCTCGTTTATCTATAAAATAGACCTCCGATATATTTAAAGATTGCCGTTTTGCTGGGCCTCAAAACGAGAGGGAAAGTGTACCAGATTAGCCCGACCTAATGCTGTTAGAAACGAAATATCGGAATGACTAAAGCTGTAAACTTCACATTTCGATCATCTCGGAGGATATCAAATCCATCAAGGTAGAAAATACCGTCCTCAATTTCAGGATGTAATCAAATAACTGAAGCACCGAAACTCCAAAGATTCGCGCACTTTGTCATCGATCGCACTTATCACATCATCAATGTTTCCCATACATGAGCCGATATTACTGGTAGAAATAACAGGATAAATCAGCCTAGAGATGGAACACGCCCTAGGAAGGGCTCTTCAACCACGACAGTGTTTTATTTGCAGTCCGTCTCCCTTCTTCCTCAATCTGATGTAGCGATTTTGCACACAATGTGCAAAAGACACAAATGGATGTTCACACGGGATAAAACAGTGGAATGGCCAAAGTGAGCGGCCTTGGGACAGAATTTCGAGGAAAAAAGCCAACTTCCATCAAACCCATATAATCTACATAAATGATGCGTATTACTCATCCGCCCAAAACACATATTGATCTCGTCATGTTGATCCGTGGTGATGAGGTCTGATCTTCAAGGAGAAGGTGGCTTAATCAGACAACCTCAACGAACGACTCGTGGTAAACGTTTTCAAATCATGCTTTTATCTTCCAATATCAAACACTCAGCAGTACATGAACCGATCACATTTCAACTCATCAATAATTAGCTCTGTTGGAATTGATGATGTGACCGGCAAATACCTCGCAGAATCCAAACACCCTGCATCGATGAAGTACCGAATTTGAGCACATAACACTCCAAGCAGAACAGATTTTCACATGGATTACATTGGCTGCATTCCAGGAGGAAATCAAGTGAGATTCGGGACTCGAGTACCACAGAGGCGGTCATGGTTACACAGCTCGTTACTAATGGAATGTTTGTTGTGTCACGTGAATTGATCAGAATGATTTTCTTCACTTGTTAAGCAGAACATTTTCACGGATCACGAAATTGCTGGATCGCAATGGTCTCAGCCGTCACATCGAGTGCATTCAGTTAGAATCAAAGAACGGGTCTAACAAAGAGTAGTCTACAGGAGTCAGCAAGTCTCAAATGCCTCCTTAAATAGGATGAAAAAATCACGAAATTTTGTTATCCGTCCTCGCAAATTATCGCTCAAGATTAACCTTGAAGTTCGCAGAAACATCTTCGGGTTAGCCATCATTTGCATATCACGTTGGTCAGGTTTTTTGCCATGCATCAAACTGAATTGAGAATAAGATGACGCCAACAAATTGCTGCCAGTCCAACGACTGAACAAGCAACGAACGGACCAACAAACTATTGGGGAGCGAAACCGATTCAATCGCACTTTAAACCTCCACCGATTAGAACACTCGAGATAATGAAGTACATCTCGAGGACAAACTGGTGAAAAACAGAGCTCTTCAACATCCACCAACCACTGAAAAACTGCAAAGGATCGGTCGGGAAACCACCGGAAACAAATATATTAATTTGGTCAAAGAATTGGATTGTAACCGAGATAGTGTTTTTCTGACTGACGTGATTAAATTCTCTATTCACCAGTTCAAACTGTTCGCTAGTTGCCCTGATGTGTATTTTCAAGTCAAGTCAAATAAAGAAAAGAAGCCGCTTTAATTCGACCCATAGGGGATGAACATTCAGCTACTACACAATCCCTCTTCTGTAGTGGAAATGGCAGGATAGAAACAAAAAGAATGCTGATACGCTGCATATACCAACAAATTAGGAAAATTCAGCAAAGTTTGAGTTTCAAGATCGCAGCAACAAGATCGGCTTTAGTAAGAAACCGTGCCAAGTACGGTATTACGGGAGACTAATGTTGTCGTGCGTGCTGCTACGTACTTATACTTGGAGCGAGTGCTAGATGTAGAGATACATTGACTAAGATGAGATTAAAAAGGCTGATATGAGTTTTGTGGCCCTATCTATCTATCTAAGCCTTGCGGGTCAGACTGGCTATTCAAAGGCCCCGGTTGTGCATTCCCCGAGAATATTCACTCGCTTTTGTCTGGGCAATGTAGCAGTATTCCAACCACAGAAACTCGTGAAAATTACATTTTTCGGAATGATTATTAAACCGTGATTTCCTTGATACACACTCTGGATTCGAATGTGTGTGAACTACGCAGTGCTAAACTGTAGCAGTCGATCTTCAATATTTTCTATCCTCGAGATAGATACTTGTTAGGAACAAGCTGGAAACAAACGTACATCAGTAAAAGTATCGCTCAAAACTACGGTAGACCTTGAAGTCTGCAATCATCTATTAAAATAATACAGCTCACCATTGACACAGCTCTGAATACCCACCCACAAAGGTGATTACCTAAAACTAATTTCTACGCAGAGGCGCAGCTAGGCATTCAAACATTCAGTAACTTTTTGAGAGGTCCCCGGCTCGAACCCGGCTTATTGCTACATGCGCAAGCCGGTCATTTTTAGTGCAATCATTTAGTGAATTCGTCCACATTTTGTGAGGTGTGCTTTGCATGAAAAACAAAGCACCCTTGATCACCAGTAGTTTCGATTCAGATCCACAATTGCATAATTCCATCAATGAAGAAAGTCTCTTGCAAACCCGAACGTGTACTTGATTTTTGGATAAGACTGAGTGAGATTCATAACGCTTGAGTCCGTGGAGGAATATTTCAGATTACACTGCTTTAATCACCCACAGGAAAACGTATTTCTATGAAAATTTGGACGACCATGTTTGAACTGTTTCGTTGAGGAATGAAATGCTACCGTTGTCAATCGGCAAAAGACATCATTGATCGTTTGAGAATTAGAAGGACAGAAATAATTTAAACAAATTATGGATTTAAAACTCAGACGCACTTTACAAATGCTAATTGCAATACTATTTTGCCATCGATTGAGCTGTTGTATGCAAAGTGAAGTAAAAACAACAGACGGTTTCCTGTCCTACCTTCATTCATTCAATCTTCTTTCTATCTATACAACCCCACGAAATAACAGAGAGAAATGAGTGAAGTAAGTGAATAGTAAGTACGACCATTTTTCCACATGATAACAGTGTGGATATTTTTCACTGTGCTGGATGCAGACCGTGTTGCAAATTTGGATCGCACAGAATTGTTCAATGGAGTTATTTGATTGGTTAGCTATGATTCAGAAATGCAAACTGTTGTAATGCGTTACTGAGAGTCGGTCAAGCTCCACTCAAGGAAAATTGATTTTGGTCCTTGATGCATACGCATCCATCCATCCATCCATCCATCCATCCATCCATCCATCCATCCATCCATCCAGTCCTGTTGGTTGTGCACGCGTTCAAACTGCTCGATGCTTGTCGAGGTTAATTTTCAACGAGGTGTTTGAACTGGGTTAAAAATGTTGTTGGATCGACCGCTCCATTCACAACAATCAATTAATAACTCGGTTACTCGGATCCGATGTATCATCGTTTTCTCTGGCAGGCTTGGAGTCGGTAATAATTGTGTTCATTCGCGTTGCGATTGGAAATAGATGTCATCTATCCCATGTACCAGTTTACTCCAGAGCTGACCTGATTTGCAACACCGTTCAGCAATCTCGAATCGACTCAACATCATGCACCAGCATTTCTCATGCAGTAGGTAACAACTAGATGGAATTGAACACTCACTTATTTTAATTGCTTACCACTACTGACTGAGGAGCCACATATGGTTCACTATCCTTAGGTAGCTGGTTTTCTTTGAGACGAAACGCATCGCTGTAGTTATAGGTGACCAATAACGAAAGCGACCTCTATTGATCACTACGCGTTTGTAAGACATGCAGATAAACCATCTATTTCCCGACCATAAGAGAGTAAGAAATCATGTGGAATGTGAGGATTCAGATGGTGGTGTGATTGATGCGAACTAACGTCTAGGAATGAATTTCCTGTTTCCGAGCTGCAAACAATGCCCAGCAAGCTATTGATCACCATCGTATACCACCACTTAAATCACTTGTGTAACGTTTGCCCGTGTCATCCCTCTCCCCTCTTGATTCACGTTCATTCCCACTCAACTTCACAGGGCAGAAGCACAGGCACACACAGACACATTTTGACTTGTGGCCTCTGCCCGTTCCCTTCATAGAATACACAATCAGCTCTCAGCTACTCGTGAGTCGTTTTGTGGAGTAGATGATACTGATTTGAACCGTCCCCGATATCACTGTAATGATTGTAGTAATGGTAGTTGTGGTACGCACTGACCTCGGAATACGAACCACGCAATACGAATCACGGAATGCGAATCAAGGATTAGCAATCACAGACTGGATCAGGTAAGCACTGAACCACACTGGCACTAGCACCCAATATCCCACGTAACTGAGACGCGAGGAAAAGGCCCCAAAAGTAGTAGTTCATTTATTAGAAGAAATAATGGGGATTAAGTAATATGTACAAAGTGAGGTCATCGGTTATCCGGGCTTCTACCAATCGCGTTCCAGTATTGTTAGCATCGTTCTGCTTCTTTCTGGACTGTACAGTCTCTGATTGGCTCGTACGATCTATCTATGGTATGTAGTCAGAAACAGTGACACGTACACGCGTTGTTGACGTCACCCGTGAAGTTTGATTGATCGCAGTCGTCAAAAATTGTAACGCGTCACCGCAGGGTGCGCGTCATCTTGTAGGCACAGATCACCACAATCACACCGCATCAAGAACTCAGATATTCAACCAAACAATCAGGATGCCTTCTGCTCAAATCTGGTCCTCATTCTAACTCATCGTTAGTGTGCATCTTGGGAATTACGAATCCGAAACCCCTTATGCAGAAGACGCGAGTAACCACTCCGCGCGCAACAAACCACGCCGGAGCTGAAGAGAACTAGCCATTCTGGTATATTTGAGTATTTTCTTTAATGCATAAAGGATAAGTATTACCTGTTCACTTTAGAGATGGAGGACAATTCAAACATTTTCGTTCATATAGCTCATATAAAGATTCTATCACTTCGCTTCTGAGCTGTGCTTCCTAGTTGCAGGTCTTTCGTAAGAAAACGTCTTTACTTCTTGGTGGCGACGGGAATATGAAATGCATTGACTATGGCCAGTAGTAGCGAACGACTAGACGGATCCCCTAGATCGTGAAGTAGCAGGTCACGAGCGATTAAACCAGAAAATGTACAAGTTGCGACATACTTGCAGGGAAGAACGGCGGATGTACCGGTAACCACGATCCTAAATATGCGCTGAAGCACGAAGGCGACCAATAAGAACGAGCTCTAGTACGTGGAAACGGAACACGAAATCGAAAATTGGAAGTTTTCGCGCGGAGGGGAGGGGGGATAGACTGCCAGTTGTGTAAAACAAATGCCACAATGCGCATCGGTACCGAGATAGCAATGTGAATTGATAGTAGCACTGCAGGGATAAAGTGATACTCGGCAAATGTGCGTCTCTTAGTCTGGACAATCGGCAATACTACTTTTTGTTGTTTTGAAGGACTATCCTACACCTTTGATTTCCAACAGCCGACCGCTTGTTTAAGGCGATTTCTTTAGAAACCACAATAAAGAGCGAGGAAGCCATGTTATCTACAAAGTAAACTGCAAGAATTACCCAAAACACCATGTCGGACCAACTGAAAAGATACTGTCAGCAAGAATCCGGGAACATCGATTTGTGGTCCGGATGCACGATCCACTATCGTTGATTTCCACTCACAAAGATCAAGAGCGATATCAATTCGACTTTGACTCAGTGAACATCATCAATCAAGCCCGATCAAAACACGCCAGAGAATTTCTTGAGGCTCGGAACTCTTCAATCTACTCACAAAAAATCAGTCACATCGAACTGGATCACGTATACCCGTCAATGCAACACAAGGATCAAATGATGCAAAAGAAGGTCATATCATGAACTGAGAAATGGGCCAAAACCGAAATCAAGATGGAAAAACAACCCTCTTCCCGCACCACCTCCTCGCATCAGTTCAACAGCAAGCCGAGTGGAACACAGTGAGAGCAAGGGATACAAATAGTCAGTGGATAAGAACGAATGGGTACCAGAAGAACGCTGCAACTTCACAAGCACTGATGATGTCACCTTGGCTGGTGGTGATGAAACGTTTGCAAACCAATTACTAAGCTCCGCAAACAGGTTGAATGGAAGTTAAGAGAATGACTATAATATGATTTAGCACAAACTAAGTGCGAACGCCTAGTTTCGCCTAGTTTCCCTATCACACAGAGCCGTTTTCTTCGAATAAAAGCATCCACACTGATCATGCACATCATTCATCGCATGATTACAAATCAAAATTCACGGATTGGCGAGATGGAAATATCGATTGGAGGTGGATGGGTGGGTAAGTTGTGCTGGACAGTTATGAGACTGTTACGATTCACTGGCATACGACTACGGATGTCTAGTGAAAGCACAATGGTCAAAATTCACGTATACACACATCGTCGTCCTCATGATCAGGTCTTTTGTCTGACGAGTAAAGTAAACACGTAGATAGCATGAACATGGTCTATGACACAAAATACAGAACATTTTCAAAAAATATTCGGAATTTATTTCCGGCATCACAGTGATCATAAACTGCTAGAGACGTCCCGGTGGTTTTTACCTGTGCCATAACTCTTGTCTTTTAGTCCAATCAGTTAACACCGGCGCGACTGGTTTACCGATTACAACACAGCAACCTTTTGTCAAAAAAACAGTGTGTGTTTGGCTTCCATCAGGCTAGCCTGGACGTAACTGCATCACCCGGGGCGAAGGGGGCGGAAACCGTTTACCGTTTTACACTCGACTGCAGGAAAGCTCCTTGCGTTTCGCTTGTGTTACGAGATTACGCACTACGCACCATTCGTACTAAGAGCGCTTTCGATGGTGCTTGACTCAAGCTCAGTAGTGAGTCTCATGATGATTGTATGCCTTGATTCATCTGTGTTGTTCACGTTTTGGTGTCCTTTGGCGGAAGCTCGGTGTCGAATTGGAAATACGCTATCACAGGTGATTGGCATAGTAATGAGAAATTACTCAGACGTACCAGGACATAAACAGCTTGTGTTTGGGTTGATTGGGCGTCGGGTTGACGATTTATTGAATGATCTTAAGAGTACAATGACCGATTAAACGATGGCTTAAAACTAGGTTATGCTGGCGCAAGGTTAAAACGGATTGAAAGGGTACTACTCAATGTCTGCCGTGAACAGCTGTGTCACGTGTTTGGACTAGCAATGGGAACTGATAGACGAATGCGTACGTAGAAGGATAGAATGCAGCTCACGTGGCCAGTTGTCTCATGTGCCAGTGTACCAATGGAAATTGGAATCGAGTTTTGGAGAATACATGACGAACAAGCACAGTGGCAGTGCGATAACAGTAAAGGGTTTTGAACATATATATATATATATATCATCATGATGAGGGTTTTAGATATACACATGGATTGTTTGTCTGTTTCTCTTTTTTACTTTTGTTCCATGTTTCCAGTTAGTTTCATCACGTGACATTTTAAGGAAACTGAATGTTGTGACATGCTGTTGATTCTTCACCAAAACCAATATCGCAACAACTGTTCTATACATGTTGGATCCTCGGTTGGGGCGGGGGGAGGGGGGATTATACAGTTGTGTTCCAGTGACACTTAGAGCGCAACAGACACGGTGACAGCACAACTGCGGCTCGGTTGCGCGTTCGTTCGAACCACGACAACTCTGTTGCAGCCCGGTTTGAGACGGTGACGAGAAGGTGAGAGGATGGTGTTATTTTACCAACAGAGTGCGGCATCAGAGACTGGTTTTTGATATGTCTGAATTTTTTCTCTGTTTAAAAGAAACAATAAATTTGTGGTTCAAAACTCAGAGTTGGCCCCACATCCCACACCGTCCTTTTTCAGACATGAAGGAACAAGCTACGTTTTTGGTTCGATTGTGTTTCAATAACACCGGCGGACTCGCCTTTCTCTGGTCTTTCTCGACATACAGCTCGGTCTATCTACCCCTCTCCTCCCCTCTACCCCCCCCCTCCGCACTCTCCCCACTCCCTCGCTCACCCACGATGATGACCATTGGGATATGGTCTGGGAGACAACGTAACAATACAATATCTAGTACGACCGATTTGTTTCGTGTTAGCTCGAATAAATTATGCTGTTGGGGAGAGTAGTATTTAATAAATGAGGGCTTTTCGTCACAGTGATGTTCGTTGTTGCAACTTCGTTACTGGGGAACCAATGTTTAATCAATGCAGACAAAGTAAATTTCCCACGCGGATGCAACAAGGAAGGTGTGTGATTCTCGCGACCACGGTAGTGTACCATAGAGCGACCATTTCACAAGCCGCTTTTACCCTGCCTTGTAACAAAATCCTTCCCGTTCTCGTTTGACTGAATGTGTCATTTTGTTTAATTCGTGCGAATTTGTGGTGTGACAACCAAGATGTAATTTTGTTATAAAATTCATTTGCTAATTACATAAAGCTCTTTCCAGTTCCCCTGAAAATGCAATCTTTGTTTAATCTAAATACGAGTAGGTCATGCATCGAGATTACTCGATGAATGGATGGCAGGCGAAATCAATTTGTACACAAACATTTTCAAATTTTGGTGCTCCCCATTCGGTGATACAGTCATACTTTCGGGATCAGGGCGTTTGATCGCTCAGTCCACAGACAACAGTGGGAGGTTGCGAGGAAATAGCTTTTGCTTCTTCAGGAGCAAATTTAAGCGAATCGGTGGTCGATAAAGGGCTATATGCACATATATACGTCTGACCATAGGAAGAATTATAACAACTGATACTTTTCTGGCAGCTCATGTGTGTCTTTCTGTGAATTGCGGCAATGAACACCAGAGATCTATTTATTTTCCTCGGTCGGACTCATCAATCGTGAGTACTGCATGCTTGTCCTCTACGGAACGTGAACCGCAAACATTTGCTATAGGCATCGAAGTCCTTAGCTTCCAGATGCATGGTCGATGAGTAACTAACACTTTCAAGCATCATTGTATGAGTGGGAAATATTTTTTGGTGTGTAATCCGTGCATATTCACAACAGCAAGGAATGGGACCTACGTATCTCACAAACCGGTCGTATCTGCAAATCTGCGTCTGAGTAATTCGCCATCCTTGTTCATTGTTTTTTGTTTCCCTTAGGTCAAAAATAAAAAAACGGCTTCACTTGAATAACTTTTCCTCTATCAATAATGAATCGGATATTTTGTCTCTCACGTTTAATTTCCTTAACGGAGAATTGTAATGATTATAATATTGGTGGTAGTACGCACGGAATTCGGAATGCTAACCACGCAATAGGAATCACCGGACACGAATCAATAATCAGCTGTCACTGACTGGATCTCAGAAGCACTGGACCACAATGGCATTGGTTCTCAAGGTCCTACAATAACGAGACGCGAGGAAAAGGCCACAGGAATGGTAGTAAGTTGAAGTTCATTTATTGGAAGAAATGAGGGCGATTAAATAATATGTACAAAGGAAGATTATCGGTTTTGTAGGCTTCCACCAATCGGATTGCAGTACTGCATGCATAATTCTGCTTCTGTCTGCAATGTCTTGGATTAGCTGGCACCATCCACCAATGACGTGTATTCAGCAGTCATGTGCTTGTCATTGACGTCAGCATTCAAATTTGATTGTTTGCTAATGTCCTGAAACTGTAACGCACCGCTCCAGCTTAGGCGTCATCGCGTAGGCCTGGGTCACCACAGGAATCTATATGCGAACCTGGCTAATGTGATATGATAGCACATTGTACCCTCGTCAATCGCTTTTGTGTGCAACGATAACCGCTCCATTGTCTGTTCCGGCCTTGTTTTCACATGCTCGCCACCGTCTGTTTGACCGGTTCTCGTAAGTTGATTGCACAAACCAGATCAACCATCCTCTTCATCCATTGCAGCAGCCATCCCTACTACACTGTATTGAAAGTTTCCAATCATCATACCAACGATTTGATAACACATTTGACTATGTAGACAAGAAATTAGACAAACCATTGTTGGGCTTTTTATATACATATATAGAAAGAGAGCTTTCGTTTCTCATATATGTGTAAGAACAATACGATGTGGTGTGCAAGGCAAGGAAACTGCGGAAGAGAAGTTACCTTTGGTTGTTGCCTCGTTCGTCGTCTGTCTGTGTGTAGTAATGGGACGGGATTTTGAGGTGAGCGGTGTGAGGATTTGCTGCCGGAAATTCGCATAGGGGTTTGGCATGTCTCACAACTATCTTTGTTGTGAAACCGAGCACGAGCGCATAAAGAGTTTAGCCCTCGACGTTCAGCCCGGATGGATTTAGAAAGGGAGCACACCTCGTCGCGCTTATGCATTTTGAAGGCACGCTCCTTTCTACGATGGAGTTGTTTGACGTGTGGGAAGAGAATCAATCGATCGAGACGAATATAAATTGTCACTGATGCACAACAGAAATCGTAACAAGAGTTTGAGTAGCTTGGTAATTGAGTACAGAAAACGGAAGTCACCACAAATGATACAGACTGAAGTATCTATATATTGATCGGAAGACTGCAAGGTATTTAACAGAATCAGCTTTGGGAATGCTATAACTAATACTAGATCCGTTAAATCATGAAAAATATTTTGATAGCAGGGAGCCAGATTTAAGGCGGAAGGGAATGTCAAAAATGCCAAATATCAAGAATCCTGGTTTGACCATAATGTCGAGGACTCACTCATTGGAGTCAATGGTTTTAAGAACACAAAGCACTGTAAGAAGAAAACATGAGTTAGAGTGATCACGTACATCAACTCAATCTGGAGCGGCAAGTCTGAAGTTCATTTTCATGGTTTCGCCGATAGCATTGACAGCTTAGCTATTCAATATTTCCCTAGATTTTTGCGATACACAAGTGCAATCATTACCAACTTATGCATAGCCCCCTTTTGAACCCAGTCTCACATTTCATCCTTGTTTTATGCATTTGTTCCGTCTTTCGTTCCCCTCATAGACAACAGTCTCCACATCATTGTTGGTGACTTTGATCATGCATCCACCTATTCCGTAACCTTTTTTGGCTTAACTGATATTTGCTTCTCCCTCAAAAGAGGTGATTCACTTTTAGACAAGTCAATTAATAATCACCCAGAACATTTTGCCCCAAACCTCATAGCACCTATTTCCACTAGTGATCACGCACTGATTCTCATAAGACCCACAGTGTACTCCCGCCCATTCACAATACACTGCAAAGAACCAAACAAATCACCGTTCGTTTTCACAATCTCTCCCTAAGTGACACCCTGCTTCTCAAGCGTTTCATTAGTGTCGTTTCTTCGTGGTTTTCTTCTTATCTCTTTTTACGCAGTGCAGTCAACTCGTTCACTGAAACACTTAAGCACACGTCTAACCTATGCCGCCCTTTTGAAACTCGATTTGTTTGTCACGACAGAATAGCATCCCCACTGTTGAAATCATTCAGATGACAGAAAGAAAGAAAGAACAGACCTAGAGACTCGGCCACTGTCCAGTATTACACTAACTTGATCAAAACTGAAGTAAAACGCCTCGCTGTGTCCTACGCCTCCCAGCCTATACAATGTAAAAATGGTAAGCGAATTTGGCAAGGTATCACATTGCTGTGTAGGACCATTTTGCGATAATCGGAATAGTACTGAATATAGGAATCCGAGAACCCTTACCGTTATGATCAGAACTGGATTGGCTCCAACCCGAACTGTGGACACCAATGCAATACACGAGGAATTGATAGCAGCAAATGCTTATGTTTATTGATGGAATTAGATCGTGTTTTATAGAAGGTCATAGACCATATGATTGGTTGAACGACCGTCCTCCGATCACGTAACCGCTTGTGCCGACGCATCATATGTACTAACTCGGATATCATGTTCGCCCGTTGTACCATTGGCCGAGCTTCCAGAACCGTGATTGGATGACATGAAACTGTGCCTGGATTGCGGTCACGTAAGTCGGGATCACCACACAAATCCAAAACGCCGGATTTTACAACGGATTTGGACAGTGGTATTACAACATTTGTCCACCCATCAACCGATGCAATCACGCCACTTTTTCTGGACCATGCCATTCAAGTAGAGGCCGTCTCGGATGAAGAAACTTGTGAGCTTCTGCGTACCGTGAAAACCATGTGTAGTTTCGGTCCTAATGGTCTTTCGTCTTCCCTTCTGTGATATGGGACCTATTCTCTCAGTGAAATATTCGCATCATTTTGAACAATTCTTCAAAATCCTACTCTACACAAGACTGTTGGAAACCAATCTTCGACTTCAAATATTCTAACCAAACGCTTTCTTTCTATCACTTTAACCTCTGTTGGACTTAAGCTAGCAGAACGTGTTGTTCTTAAGCGCATTCAGTCCTCCATTGATGTTCTGCATGATCCTCCATAGTTTACCTACGAACCAAACAGATGCACTCCTCTCCTTTACATAAAATTACCAAATCTTTCAATGACACTGCGAAACTTGTCCGTTTTGTGTTTCTGGATTGCTCATCTGCCTTTGGTTCTATTCCTCGTTCCCTTGTTCTTCATAAACTGGAGACCATTGGTTGTCCTAGACAGTTATTAGCTTTGCTTGCCGATTACTTCTCCCGGAGAAGTCAGTGTATCAGGTCAGGTCGGCAGAAACAGAAAGCGTTGTTGAACAAATTCTGAGTACTCCAAGTTGCAGTTCTTCCCCTATACTTATTTTGCACATATATTAGTGATTTTTCTGCTAGCGCCCCTATCTCGCTTTTCAAATATGCTGACTCTTCTGGTCTTTCACAATTTTCTGACAACTTTCTGACAACGTTCAACGATTTCACGCCACATCTGGTCTATCTCTTAATCCCTCCAAATGTTTCGAATATCTCTTCACAGTATTAAGCTCTTCTTTCCCATCTGAATCGGTATGGATTGACACTGAGCCAGTATCCCGGGTAAACTGCACCAAATACCTGGGTGTTTTATTAATTCTAATCTTCACTGGACCTCTCACATTCAACACATCGTCAGTAAGCTTTGACGACTTTCTTTTCATATCCGTAAAATTCGTCAGTTTCGTATTCAAGAATCAATTATTTCTAAATGTGTATACCAGTGTGTTTTCCCCCATTTTACTTTATCGTTTACCTGTTATTTTTTCCAATCTGCTAATGAAAGATTTTAAACTGCTTTGACGTGGACTGACCATCATTAGCCGTGTCTCTACAATCCCACTGAAGGAGTTTGTAACTGACCTATGCGAACGTCATTTAAATGCACGTGAAAAGTTTGCACATAAGATTCTCATCGACTCCACACATTCGCTACGCGCAAATCTAACTTCCTGATGTTCCCATTTTTCAACTAGATCCCAATATTGGTGAGTTCCTTCTCAAATAAGCATATATCGTAACTCCACTGTACCCTCATTAGGACGTATTCTAGTTAACAAAGAACAGGTTTCTCACGGACTTTGTTACCAGTTTTGCGGTTTGAATATCTTTTTTCATTATTTTTTTCTCCTTTGCTCCAATCTCTATATTTTGACTGAAATGTACACTTCATGCCTACAGAATTTATTACAATACAATACAACACAATACAATACGATTGAGCACGAGTGATCGGGGTAGAGACCAACTGAAAACGTGGTTCACACTCTCTTGAAGTTGGTGGAAAGATGCATCAGTATTGGAGGGGCACTCAATCATCACATCGTCCGCATACTTACCAGCAATAAAGTTTGTAGGGACAAGCAGGTGGTTTATGTACAGGGAAAAAAGAAGGGAGACAAAATGGCGCCCTGGAAGACACCAGAGTTAACCTAAGAAGACGACGACGTTTTACCATTGCATGAGGTAAATTGCGTCCTAAAACAGAAGTAGTTTACAAGAATTTAGAGCATCAAGCTTGGATGAGGTCATTCGATTTTTCAGAGACACCGGGCACTGTTGATGGTTTTGGGTGTGGCTTTCACCTTCTGGCAGATCTTTAATTTCTCACGAGGTAAATGCATTCAAATGCGATGGAAGTGTTTGTGATGACCGACACAAAACGCACTGGACAGCTGTTTCGTCTTGTTTGGGACTCGTCCGCGGTGCATACATTTTGTGTCCCTGACAGGACTCGAACCGCAAACATTCGGGTCGGGACTACTCGGTCGCCAGATCATCAACTTGTGCGAATGGCTCATTCCATTAGAGTACTTGCCAGTAGTCCCACCTTTGAGTTCCGGTTGAGTACGCAGTTCTTGAACTATTCACCGATGTTTGATTTTGTGTTAGATGTTAGAATTGGTTTGTCAATGGGCTTGATTAGTCTTTTGCAAATGGCTTCAAGACGGTGGCCTTCAAAATCGTTTTTTAGCGGTTGTTTACACTGATACTTGCACAGACTTAATTAGTTTGCAAGAAGGTTTAACAACTAATAGTGTCGGCACGAAGCAGGCCGGAGCGCATAAACGCTTACACGCATAAACGTGCCTAGCATTGGCAAGAAATGCAAAACGAGCCTGGTAGGAGGTTTATAACAATGAAGACATTGTGTGGCTCTGGTTTCAGTTGGCACAACAGGCGGACGGTTCAGTGGTCTAGAAAGGGTCCATCCAACTTCCAGCACGACGATTGCATTTGCTCCGACACAGAATACCCAGCAGCTGCGGGCAGAGTGAGCGCACACCATTGGATTTCACGCTCCGATGAAATACTAGCCGTTACGAAGCAACCTTACCGGGATTAAATGAACCACTTTTGAAAATTCCAAAAACATGTTTCATCGCTGCGTTGTACCGGCGTAAAAAGATGAAGAGAACGAGAGGAACCCCATTGTTACGAAGACTTGCTTTTCAGGTAGCCCATGCCCCTGGATTTGGCGTAGCGAACCACATAAGGTGCCACTTGGTTAAGTGGGGATTGAACCGGACGACAGCAAAGCCACCTTTCACCAAAGTTAGTTGGCAGTTGCGCGGTTGGAACCCCGGGCCACAAGATCTAAAGCACGCCAGTGACAGCGACTATGATGTACATCATGCACCGAGATGCTTCTTGACGCGTTAATAGTTTGACGAGACTAACCGTAATATCTCGATCACAACCTGTGTTTCAACTTTCGGAATGCCATGAAACGGCTCATGTTGGAATAATAAACAACATGCTTGTCAATGAATTCTCGGGAGCATGCTCCCCTTTTAGTGAGCACTGAATTTCGTGTTCCTTGTGCTTCTCTTTACAGCCAAGCAGTAACAGTTGAAATGCGCACGGATCACAGATTACAAATCACGTATTAGGAATTATGGATTTCACGGAAGCAGTGAATCACGCTGACACTACCACGACAGTATCCCAAGTAACGGAAACACAAGGAAAAGGCCACAGGAGGAGTAGTTCGTTTATTGGAAGAAATCAAGGAGGTAAAATATTATGTACCTTGGAAGTTCATTGATTATCTAGCCATCTACCAACCACGTGCTCGTATTCTTGGCGTCGTACAGTTTTTATCTGAGCCCCGCGGTCTCTGATTAGTCGTCACAATCGGCCTTTGTTACCTTGTCCAGAAACTCTTACGCGTAAGCACTTTGCTGGCGTCATCTTGGAAGCTTGACTCATCGCAGTTATCCAGAAACTGTAGCGTATCGCTGCGTGGTTTACGTCATCCTGTACACTAGGATGACCACAGCCGCGTGCAGTCTGAGCAGTGATCATCGCTTGTGATTGGAGAGCACAAAACTATGGTAAAAGTAGCACCTGTTGGGGGTGAACTTCTTCTCATTGAATCACACCCTTCGTTTTTCCGGGAGTAAATCTATGCTCCGATGTACGCGTCTTGATTGATTGATTGATTGATTGATTGATTGCATTTTCGATTTCGGTTTACCGAAAGCAGAGTGCACATATGTTTGGTAAAACTGGGATTTATTAGTTTCCAAATGGTCTAATTATTCATGACAAAATCCTGAACAGACATGTGTGATAAATCAGACGAACTGGGGTTTGTTGTGGCATCCAAACCCAAGCGTGAACAGGCGATACCGGCAGCTTTTCATCCAAACATTTCTGATAGAAAATTGAAAGAATGACAGGTTACGTGCGGATGCGGATTGAGGACCTGCTGCACAAACAGAGATTGATATCGTTTCTGTCAGAGGAGAAACGTCTGAGGCTTGAATTACTCGCGTGACTTTCCCAAGTGAAAAATACAAAATGTGTGGATCAGCTTTTGACATTTTGAAAGCGCATTATGAACGAATGGGTAAAGTAAACTGAGGGTGAGAATCGGTTGAAGCGCAGGAAGTTTCACTTTCAATTTTTTGAACACCTTTCCACGTCGTTCTTTGACTGGATTGTATCAATGAATTATTCATCTCAAGTTGTGATATTTTGTAATCAGGATTTACTCTACAGGTCCAGGATGGATGGGTGATAGTAAAGGAATGGTTGGACGCAGGATGATGCAGACAGAACAAGAGATCATGGAATGCATATTTTTATTCAATCAGCGTGCGAAATTCGCATTGTTCGATGCTTTCATCATCTGGTAATAATGGTCAGCAGTTCAGTCCACAAACCTCCTCCTGGGGAACATGAAATTGGACAAAATAGCACTAATTACATGGTGATTTTGTTCGATAGTAAAAACAGAAAGAGATACTAAAACTTATTTCTACTGGAGTCTGGTATGAAATTCAGTTGGCAGTTTCCATGGAGGACTGGCGCGCATACGGGACCCTCACGCTTTGCAGTGTTTCGTAATCAAGGTAACAAAAAGAGATCTCTTCGGTTCATATGCCTCCTTCGCATTGGCGACTTTGTTTAAAGCAGGCATGTTGAAAATTGTGTTTGTCTCGAAAACAACTCCACCGGTGTGCACTTCAGTGGAATACGCATACGCGCCTGCGGCATAAGTGCGTTCGTTCTGCCAACCTGAGCACTGTTAATTTACTCGTTCCACAGATGTTATTGATTGATATTTATTCAGATTGATCAACCTCACGCACTTGGCCATGCCAATACCGCCGGCCGACAAGGGCCCAATCCTGATTGGCTGTTAGTTCCATTGCTGCTTTGTTGATCATGGGCTTGACACGACTGATTGTGAATGAGTCATAAAAGACCTATCCTACCCTGTGTACTGCTGTTCTACTTTGCTAGCGGGCTACTGGTCTGAGAAAACGGCAACCGATTTTGGAATCACATTTGCTGCTGCTAACGAACGGACCACAAATGCTGCGGCTGATATACAGGTATAACATTTTAACCAAATAGTGACACGAATGAAACCAGTCATCAATCTGGTAATTCCTTTCTCCAATCAGAATTTGAATTCTGTGTCAGGCTTTGAGCGCTCTCATTGACCGCGATTGTGAAGCCATCCAATCACGCTCGTTAGGCAGCACCATACTGCTCCGTTGGACAGTGGTATGTTGACCGACTGAATTACCGTAATTAGGTTAGTGCAACGCAATACGTTGGAGGGCAGTATTCATCTAAACTAGACTAACTCCATTTCTGATCTAGCCGTACAAAATTGAAATTTATCCGCGGTAAGCGATCTGTTACATTGTGGTTGTGCAGGGGCCACTTATGGCTATATCCTTTCGCACAATCACAGCATTCTGTCCAGCATTTGCACGGCACATTCTCATTTAGAAACCAATTACCGAAATGACGCAAATGTGGATGCACGTATCAGATAGCTGGCTTAAGATACAATCTTCCGAATTGGGTGGAAAAGCACGGTACGATTGAAAACAGGATTAACTGGAATAGCAATACTGATCCGAGATTCACCCAAGGCTTACAAACTCCAGATTCCACTTAGACCAATTCAATGTCTCTATCAAAACTCACCCGATGGTCATTGAACACTCTTACTTCTTTTACTTATCCTCTCATACCACATTGTTCGAAGATTGTTGTAATCTGTGGAATAATCTGGAAAGATGTGTTGTGGCCCACACGTCAATGGTATCTTTGTCACACTTGCCTGTGACCGGATTAATTGATTGGCCGTTTGGTTGGCTGACCCTGTCAGCATGCGCACACGCACCCATTCACGCCATGCGGACCGACTCTACTAACATATTGATCGACTAAAGCCAACTATTACCATTGGACTGTTCCCATGCCGATTGATTAATTGACTGTTTGAATGCCTGCACTTGACCGTATTCGGCTGTCAGTTGTTGGTCTAACTTGCGAACTGTTGCTCGCCCCTGCTTGCTCACTGGCCTGTATACCGGCTACATATGTGCCCTCTACAATAAACATACTGCATAATTGACAAACCATTTCGCAGGGCCTTTGAATTCGGCCGCGCCATTCAGCTCGAAAATCATATTTACACCATTTTGTGGATTTCTTCGTCGTCAAATCGTATCGTTATCAATTTCAAGGACACCAAACGCTATCCTACACGAGCACGTTTATGAACTATTGATGTGTTAACGCGTGCAGCTTTTGTGAAATATTTCAACAATGCGAGAAATAAGTTCAAGCGGATTATCAAGACACAAGGCACCAAGGGGGAGAAAACATCGTGCAGTTTGTCAAGTCGGTCTCAGACAGGGCAGCACCAGTCAAATGCAAATTTCTCTCGTTTTAACAAACAGCATACTTTCTCTGCTGGGAAAAGCCGATGAGGTAGCAGACACAACACAGAATAAGGAGCATAAAGAACCAGGGATTATTATGCAACCAGAATCGTGACTGTTTGAAGAAATTATCAGTGAAATCGTACAACAGGATAGATATCGGGTTAATCGTGCCAAAAGCAAACGAGGCGGAGGTGTTGCAGGTTACGTTAGCGACAACTGGAGAAAGTCTTTCAAGTCTCCCGAATTGCAAAACCGAAAACTAGCGTTTGTTGTCTCCCCTTCCTCCCGATTTCGCCTCGAATGCCCAAAACCAATTCGCCTTCAAAAGCACGGCCACTCCGTAATGGGTTTGTTGGAATGGAGAAACCGGAACGATATCTGTGTGCGCCATGTGTCCAGGATAATTTCACTGAATTTATACACATGTGCTTAGTACTTAGTTTAAGTGATCATTCATTGATGTGTGTGTGTGATCAAAAATGTAGACCGTGCGGTTGGAATCCGATCGCGATCGCGATCGACGTTGAATAGCCAAAACGTTCGGTGAGAAGGTAGCATCATAGTAAGTAAGTTAGTGTGATACGCAATTCATGTTGTTTTGTACAGTTGGAGTTAGTATGATTTACCGTATTCAACCAGTCCGATGTACTTCGTCTTGTATGGCAGTCTGTATGTGTCGCGCAGCATGATTCATTGGTTGTTGTTTGAACTGAGTGTCATTCGTGTACACCGGTGGAGATGCCACTCCAAATTTGTTAATGAGTTTCACTGACATGATGTAACTTTCCTCACCACATTGGATCTACAAAATTTGGTATAAATCGGTTGAACAAATTGTACATCGATATTTCACTGGGAAACTAGTTGTCGTGGCATGTGGAGAGCTACCAATTGCCTGTGTGGCAGTACCGATAAACACAAAAGGGAAACTGTCGACGTTGAACGACTAAATTTCATAATTCACTGCACTGTCAGATTTAGTCAGCTTTAGGCCAATACCAACTATCGAACCCGCCACTGTCCTCCGATAGCTACTGAAAACAAAAATGAATAAATCATATGATCCGAATGAACTATCACTCGTGGTACTCAAGGTATGTGTGGACACTCTTTCAATCCCATTGTCTAAACTATTCAATGACTGTATGATAAGCGGAAAAACTCCTGCTAATTGGAAACTGGCCAAGATAAACAACGTTTTAAAACGGAACGTGGGAAGTATCCACCATCGCCTGCACGTCAGTCATGCTCAAATTATTCGAGAGATGCTTGTTACCGTCGGGTGTCACTGAGTCTGCCGAGGACGACATACATCAATTTGTATATCGTTCTTCGCGCTCAACACCTGATGCCGTTGCATACCTTGTTCCATCAAATCATTTCAGCACTAGATGAGAAAAGTAAGACTGTCAGAATGGTGTTCTTAGGCGACAAAAACGCTTTCGGTAATCTAGATCGATCGGTATTGCTCAACCTGAATACCAAAAGTGGTGTTCATCCAAACGTTAGCAGTTTCAACCTCGAATGTTTCACAAATACAAGGCAGTTTACGTGCCCAAACAACGGATATTCCTCCATTCACCCAATTGCTTCTGGTGTTCTGCATGGTGCAATATTTTCCCTTTTTTTCTTTTCACTGTATGTCAAACAATTTTTCATTCTTCCTACATTCATTGACTGTAAATATGCACATGACATTGTTTTAGGTTGCAAAGCATCTACCTCTGAAGAGGCTTCGGCACTTCAAAGGAAGCTGAACGACATTGTTACTTGGTCCCTGTTCCGTTCCCTTTCATTGAATGCCTCTAAATGTCAGGATGTTGTGTTTTCCCTCCTAGTTGATGTATCATATTCAGCCCTCACAGATAGGTTCCCCACCCTCTCTGTCAATCATGAACCCGTACCAAAATCAACAATGGTGAACTACCTTGGCGCCACATTATCACACAATTTATCATGGTCACTGCATGTTCAAAACATATTCTGTAAAGTTAGAAAGTTTTCGTATTTCGTATTTACTTGCGTGATCTCTGGAACACGTCTTTAAATTTAGTGGCACTGCTGGGGTAAACTCGCGGATTCTATCATAGACAGACACANAACAAAGTTTCAAAAGCTCTATCTACATCATCCACACGCTGAAGATTTAAACTTTTATTTGCACGTACCTCTTATTATCGTAATTCTGTTTGCCATATCCAGCACGTCTACTTATTGAGAAAGAGAAAACTTCCTCAGAATTGAGCAATTGCTTGCATTAATTACAAACACAATCTATTGCTTTCGGTTTCATTATGCATGATTTTGTAAAATTTGAATCCACAAATATGGTATAAGTGCTGCAAATTCTCCCATCCGGGTGCTTGAAGTGACTACTGACTTGACTTGAACTGGAGTGTATGCGGTGTTCTTACATAGAATGTGAACTTGATTTTCACGAATGTATCACTGCATGAGACAACTGATATATTTGTGTATACATGTTGATTCAATCCCCGCACTCCGTCCTTTTTGAGTATTTAAGAGAAACAATTCTGCCACAGACCGAAATGACTCATTTTGATTAGGAAGGGACAACAGACAAACAGTTCTCCGGTGTAGCATTGGGTAGTCGGTTGAGTAAAATTATGGGGGAGCTATTTTAGGAGAAGGATGATTGTAAACGTAACTAAATGCAAACATTCCCACATTCACCCTGTACAAACGTGACTTTAACAATGATTTCATTCTGACGGACAATGAACAGTTAGAGTCCCTTTTGCGAACTGTTCAGCTCGTTCCGTTCATCACTTTTCTGTATCTCATGGAAGGGAGACAACAAACACTCTCTAATGTTTCCAATTATATAAAAACTGAGAGGGAATTGTATGAGGCACTACAAGCCACTGAGTGCTAACGAGCTAAATATGGACGGATTTCCTTCGTGGTTTACAATCGCGCGCTAAGAAGGGATCATTTATTCTTCAAATAAATTACAAGCACAATAAAAATTTGTATAGACGTCTATAATAGAGAACAATTGAGGTGAGCCAGCCGACAGACTTGAAAAAACTACTACTACTACTATTTCGAGCTGACTTTCGAGTGCGATCTCGTTTCGAATGATCGTCAAAAAAGTGTTAGCCATCGCTGTAGACCGCACTGTACCAGTCGCTCAAATCAAACTGACGCAAACCACAAAGTGTTGCGTTACCCTTTCTGGACAACTGTGACGAGTCAAGCTTCTCAGTTGACGCCAGCAATGCACCTATGCGTTACAGTTTCTGGACAACGAAACATAGGCCGAATGTGTAGACGAATCAAAAGCTGTGGGGCTGAGACAGAAGCTGTATGACGCCACAACTACGAGCACGTGATTGGTGGCTGCCTGGATGACTAATGCAATTCTTCTGTACTTTTTATTTACCTTCTCTATTTCTTCCCATACACGAACTACTACCTCTGGGGTCTTTTCCTTGTGTCTCGGTTTCGCGTGATACTTTCGTGCCAGTGTCAGCGTTATTCACTGCTTCCGTGGGGTCCATGATTCCTAATGCGTGATTATTCACCCGTGGCCTGTGCGTAGTTGAACCGTTTCACAGTTCTCATTGACCCTACTGGCGGAAGTAATCTAGGAGAAGGTAAACATGACTGGCAAACCACTGCTGCTTTACTGCGTTCAATTTCATTATGCATGATTTTCTAAAATTTGAATGCACAAATATGGTATGTATGCTAAAAATTCACCCATTCGGGTGCTTAAAGCTATTACTGACTTGACTGATTTGACTTGAAATCTGCCCACTCCTTGTTTTCTGAAACCACACCGAGATGGATCGGGTTACCACAGATAACAACGCAGTTTTCTCTTCGTCCAATAAGTGGTTGTGCCCCAACACACACTTGAATTTGGTGTGTGCAGAAAGCCGCTTTGCTTGGCTCTGAATTACGCGCTGCAAATAAAAACAATTTAGAAAATAAATCACCCTATTTGGAATGCAAGTGCTGTTTCGATGTCAGGTAGCTTTATTAGATCCGAAATTCTTTTTTGATATATCGCTTCAGGCCTTTACATATATAGTTCCATTAGTTTATAGAATAGTACAAGACGTGAGCTGGTTTACAGTGAATGATTTGTTATTTTCAAAAGCATCAGGAAAAACCAAAAATATCCAGGAAAAAAGGAAAATAACGGAAGAGCATAGAAATGCGATCAAAGAACTGATCGAAATTCGCAATGCTATTCTCTCAAGACCGGATAAAATGGAGTAGGACGAGTGGTAACAGACCGTTTAGGAATATGACCTTAAGTTTAGTGCTGCGCTTTCTGATGACAGCAATTTGTCCGAGAAAAGAAGAAAAAGCAATAGTCCAAGACGAAACTTACAGATGTACTGAAGCAATTTAAGGTGAAGAATTAGGTCTCCAACTCTGTCTTTGACAAACGTATTCCATGTGGATTTCAATCACCGAGACTCTAGGGATTGCGGAAAATTTACAAGCCAAATGTACCACTCAGACCGATGATTGACGTGAGCAGTTCAACCTACCATACCATAGCATACTGGATTGTAAAAATTCCAGAAGCTGTGGACAACTCGCTAGCCAGGTATAGCGTAAAAGATTCTTTCGCATTCGTTGATCGTATCAGGAATCAAGACGTGCGTATAAAATATCGAATCTCTGTTCATTAATGTACCACTGTTGAAGGCGGTAAACTGAATTTGTCAACAAATTATTGGAAGCAATATCCAGATCAAAATGCCCGTGACAGAATTTAAAGAAAGTTTACTGACATGGACTTGGAACGTGCAGCTTTTGTACAATCAAAAGTACTATCGATAGAAGGATGATGTAGCTTTGCCCATTCCTAGCAGACATACATTTTGATTCAAGCTTGAAGATGGACCAATCGACCAATCGACAGTCTGGAACTATGCGCTAGGCATATAGATGATACGTTCATCATGGTGGTTGTTAAATATCTGCAAGCGTTTAACAGCGCTCATCCAGGTTGACGATCTAGACTGGAGATAGAAAAATACAACTTTCTTTGTTTTCCGGATACTGAACTTCGGCGTACAGAGGATAGCTATATTGAAAGGAGAGTAAAATGTAAGCGCACGAGGATTGGACGGTACACATATTTGCAAAGTTTCGTCCCAATGAGATAAAAATGGAATTAAATGCATTGTCTTGCTGACATGACAAGGATAATTTGAAGTCAAATTCAAAGTCAAAGTCAAAATTTTACTATGGGAATTGCTTACAAGGTCATGATTCTCTAGTCCCCATGGGATATTTACACAGTTGAATCGTTTCAAGGCGAAAAAAATCACACACAGTTCCAGATAGGAGTTTATAGATAATGTAGGCTTCAATGAATTTGCGTTTGCTTTAGTGGTGTAGGAATGTGAGGTGTACCAAGGTTTCATCGGGTCTCCGTTTGAAAGATTCAATAGTTGGTGCACAAACGATGTGAGATGGAAGATGTCTCAAGTCCTGAAGGACGAGGTGACCAAGATAAGAGACATCCTCCGAGAGAACGTCTACCAAGACGCGTTTATTCGACGATATGCAGAATCGAAATAGAACGATGTAAAACCACAAGTTGATAGAAAAGTGTTCGTGAATGTTCTTTTCAAGAGAGAGAGAGGGCATTCAAAATCCTAGATATTCGGTAATCAAAAGTTATTGGCAACGTTTTTGCCGTGGTGCATTTAAGACTGCCATTGAAGATCAGGTCATTCATTGTTCGACAGGTTGAGTATAATTTGCCCAATCCTTTGTTCTATATCATTTTAAGTGCACCTGTAATGCTCGCTATATCGGACACAAGGAGGATTTTGTCCAAGAGAGTATCTGAACATTGTCCGGCTGCTCTTCGAAAAGAGAACATTGAGAAGCTTGCTCAGCTCAATCTTGTGGCATCTGGTCGACAGTAGACACAGGACTGAAACAAGAACATTTGCAAACTTTTCACAGCACGCAAGAACCACATCAAAGAATTACTTAAGAAAATCCTGACGGCTGCGGAATCCATTGCAATTAGTACTATGAAGGAACAGTTGTGCAAGCAACGTTCCTGTTACCATGACCATAGGAGTGGTTGTCCTATATTCCCATGTGATACCTTCCCCCCCTTGCCTCATTTACCGTCTCCTTTCTCACACGTTTACATCTGTCTCATTCATTCTCGACTAATATGTTTCATCAATGTTCATTTCACACTTTTTCCTGGCTTTTCCCCATCCATTTATCGCGATCCTACAACTTGTTATCAACTGAATACTCTGCACACACACACCCTTTGATTGCCCTGAAGTAATAAAAAGAAAAGTATTTTCTCGAGTTTCCACTTTGTTCTTATGCATCAGTGGAGATATTTTACGATCTGGAATTCACTGCTATAAGAGACACATAAGGAGAGATATACGTAGAACTAAATGGAAATGGAACGGTCTGGTCCGATTGCCTCATAACTTTATTTTTCAACGGATGTGTTCAATGGAATTTAAAAGACATCATACACTGGTAAAATACCCTGAGGTCAATGGAAAACATGTACGTTGATCATTGTTTGAACAGTGCAAGTCTCAGTGCCGTTGGATATTCAATCTCCAAAATTCATTTCACTTCATTTCAGCTTCTGATCTACGGTGGATCAAGAAGTTGTGTTTGCCACTGTGACTGTTTATTGGAGCTGATGTCACGTGAGAGTATTTCCGATTGTTCTGACGTGATGGGGTGAAACAAATTTGGGGAATCATTAGTGATGGATAAATTATCTATTGCTAATAACGAATAGATAAAACGCTCAATTTGAAGATACACCAGGGACAATATCTACATGCGTAGGTGTTCATTCAAACCGGTAGATCATTTTGACATTATTGTTTGCCCCGTTTCGTTTCCATTTATCCACACTGTGAGCACGGCTAAACGGATTGGCGATTCGGTCTTACAGACCTTTGCCTACTCCGATTGTGATATGTTCCGCCTGATCCTCCTGAGAGTAGGGGCAAATTTCTCACGTAATACCTGCCGCCGGCGATAGCTAGCCTGTTCGAACCCCATACCACCAGTGTGTGGCGCAAAGTAGCGTCTGATCGCCTACGTCTCTCTTCGTAAGAGAATACAAATGAACTAAACAAAAACGCAGAGGATTATGAGCATACCACATGATTTACAATCATAAAAGAAAATATTTGGTTTTCGTACGATCTGCCGCGAATCGCAATGACATTAAAACAGCAACCAGGGTTCGTTCATGAATCTGTAAAGCCTCGGATCACACCAAAAGGCCACTCAAGTTTGGGTGGATTTGTTTGTTTCTGTAAAGCCTGGTTTCTGGTACCATTTTGCAGTTCACTCCGAATTTTTCTTGGTTAGGAAAGATGTCTCCGCCCACCCACCCTCCCTGCGCTCTTCCAGTACAACACTACAAGGAGGCATGAAAGTCTTTTGGTTTTCATTATCAAACGGTAGATCACCGATACATGTGGCCGTTGTGAAGATTGTTTAACATCTAACAGAGCATAGCAGCTTCGGATTTGGAATTGATTACGATACGTCTGCTGCCTTGCCCGCTTGATATGATTGATTGAATCACTCTCAAGCTTCAACAGCCTGTAACGTTCCAATCAGGGTTTGATTTTCCGTGTACAAACAATGCATTTTATTTATTTATTTTTTAAATTTATTGGCCTTTTAGTTGTGTGAAGAGCATAGTGTGAGCAACATCCGGTCATGGGACTGGAATGTTGATTATCTCTTTTCCAATTTGTCATGATTTCACCCCCTCCACCTTCGAAACAGTTTGATATAAATTGTGATGTATTAGCCTGTAGAAAAATCACCACAACCGAGCGTGTTTGCTGATTCGTGTTTTCCTTCAGTATTCGCAGAACGTTGAACATAACAGATTATGTAGATAATACATGAAAAGGTATGCAAAGGGTGTGTCCACTAATTGGACTAAATACTCAAGTGTTTTAATCTACAGTAATTGACTTTGTTACTCGAACAAATTCGTGCGGGTGTGCGGTTATTTGGTATTCTAAAAGGTGAAGTAAGACGTTCAGAGTCGGTGAGATAAAAGGAGGAGAACACAAAGAAGGTGACATTCGAAACAGAAAGGTTGACAAAACGGGTACACACTGTGCTGACATCTCATCACACACAGAACACACTCGTTTTGATTGCGTTCATTCAGGTGTGTGTGAGAGGGAGAATGTACACTTTCTGCACTGATGCGATACCGTGTGGGGCACAGTTGCTCAAACTCACCCTTGTGATCGTTGGAGTGGAAATTGGAAACAATTGTTTCTGTGATAGTTCAAAAACGTTCCCATGAGAACCCATTTTATATACGCCCACACACGCACGCAGCACACCCACAGAAATAAAACTTGCATAAACTCATATAGTATACAAGTGTACGTCACGTCGTGTTCGAACTGGGTGAGAGTAATCTAGAGAATGTTTGACATTAATACTAAACAGATATTTATAAATATATATACACATATATGCATACGTACAAGCAAACATACATACATAGATACATTCATACATACACACATACATAAATACAACATCAAGACCCATTCAAACAGAACGAGCAGAGCACCTATTCAGATCGTCTACTAAGTAATCATCTCTATCAAAAACGCAGTGATTGGAATTCCTTTACGTGTGAACAAATTGCTTTTTATCAAGTGATTCATTGTTGAGGTTTTTCGATGAGCAAATTGAATTACCAGGCATGAAAATCTACTTTCGGTACAAAAAGAGGGATTTTTATTTCCCGATGTATTTACCATTTCATTTCTTGTCCATTCACACCATTTCTGACCTATTTTACGCTACCATTTGCATGAAATTTCTGGGCTTTGTCAGCTATATATTTACACAACTGAAATTTCGCAGGCTTCATGATGATTTTCAGATGACAGTGTGTAACGGATCATCATCGATTTTTCATCGCTCCCGTTTCAGATGGGGGCGCTGGGCTATGTTGATGCAGATTTCCAAGAGAAAATTGAACGCTGACAGTGATGAACGCCTTCATCCGGTCGTCATCCTGATCAACTGAACGAAGACACGGGGGCTCACCTTGTGGGCAAAATATCACCAGGACTGAGCAGCTGATATAACATCGCATATGTGCTTAGGCAAGTTTTCGTTAATCGCTTCGCTCTGTTCCCTGATGATGGTAACAGTTTGGTATTCGATAAGCCATACGTCCAATTTTTTTTCCTTTTCCTTGTTCATCTTTAATTCTTTTTATTGAATATATAATAATACAAATTTCAGGAAGGGGCAAGCGGCCAACCAAAGGGCTGTCATGCAACACAAATTGAGTTAAGTCAGGCGGTGATGATGGGATTCAAACACACGTCCCCCCGGGGTGATAAATTGGTGATCTTACCACCGGGCCACCACCACGTGTTGTGATGGGAAGAACATCGAGACTAAAGTGACCCCTATTGATTTCTGACACACAAGCACAAGAACAGAGCTAAAAATGCCAAATGAAAAGGTGATAATACTACATGGAATCGTTCAAGCAGGATTACTGACGGTTGTACGAGTTGTTCAAATCCGAATAGCTTGATGAGGAGTGTAATACCAGTGGAACAAAAGCACGAACACATCCAACCACGAACTGGACGGAATATATGTTGCTCGGCAAACACAGAGAGCATGATAAACGGAAGCAAGGGGCTTCTGATGGGAGAACGTCCGCTGAACACATTGATCAAACAGAAGACTGTTGTGTGCGTCTTTCCAGGAAGCCGAAAATGTCTAATCAAAGGGATACCGTATAATATCGAAAGGGGACAAGTCAGCATGCGGTGGTTGGATTCAAACACACGTCCGACGAGTTGAAAACACTAGGTGATCACTCGGAAACCGCGGTGGTCAGCCGACAAACTGCACAAATGTAGCCATGAAAAAGACGCGTATGATTAATTTGAGACGTGTAAAAAAACAAAACCCTGTAGATGAAACAAGTTGTCTTTCGAGTTAAGGATGTTAATGGTGTTTTCGTTGATCTCGTTTCCCCAGAATCAAGCCTTTTACACATTGACAGTGCGCTTTGTGTGTTTGCCTGGTCCTCCTCTCGACCGAGTCATTATGGCAGGACAACTATCCCCCCATTGGTTTTTAACACGAACATTATATAAAGTGTAGTGATTTGTGTGGATTTTAGACATGGCAAAGCTTTATCTGCATTTTACGCGACGTGCACAAAACCTTGTGAAAAACTCTGAGTATTCTCGGTGATATCACAACGTTTGCACCTGATTGAGTCAGATATGAGTTATCGATTCGATATCAACTGCTTAACCTTCACGTTCCAGTACGGATACAACTGAACGGGGATTTCGCGAGCTAATTGTGATTGCTTGGGAGTGGGTCCTGATAATCGATTGCGAATCAGTCTGAACACAAGGATGTCTTGTTGCGAACATTGTATCAGGACGGGACACGAAATTCAGATAGGTGTTTTTCTGTGTTTCACTGGGAGCTACGTGTTCATCCGTGAACACGCGTTTTGTCAAGGTAGAATCGAGCGAACAGTCGTTAGGAGGCGAAATGTACAGTGATGCAGCAACGCCTTCTACAAGCATTCGTCCTTTTTGACGTGGTCATATTTAGTTTCTACTCTCTTAGTGGCCGGAAACAGGCAGATCGAGAACGGGTTAGCTGTTCGACGAACTTACCGCGAATTCCCATAAAAAACAGAAAAAATAGAACAACGAGTTTTTTGAAATTTTGAGATCATATGAAAAAAAACACAAATTTGTCACTTCTGTCGACCACAATGTTTTCCTATACTATTTGCTGGACA
>UZAN01042968.1:25987-44465 GCA_900618425.1 Echinostoma caproni
GTCAGAGCTGATTTGATATATTTCAATGGAGCTGTGCTTTTTATTATTTCTTCATCACTCCATGTGCGAAGAGCATAGAAAATGTCACCAATTGGGCAACAACGTGAAAATTATTCTGTGCGGTAATATGTGATTTCAAAATGACGGTTGTTCATGTTTTACGAGCCGAAGACCTAACGCTACGGTAGCATGGTTCGGAAACGTGATTACTGCGTTAAAAAAAGAGCTCGATGATATGTCGTACATATGTTTAAACTGGATCGTTCTTATTATTTTCACCGTTTGGTCCAGGATTTACCTCCACCTCCGACCTATTTCGGTTGTGACGAGACACAACACATGCCAAACATGCAAAGTGCCAGTCCAAACCAACCACTTAGCATACCAGTGTCGGCCTCCATGTCCCCGAACCCGTTGGCACTGTTGAGTGAACGGGAGCTTCAGGGTCCGAATGCACACGCTGAGGCGAATTCCATCGGTTTAGACAAATTACCAACCATGAATATTCAACCGAAGCCTCTCCCGACGGATCATGAACAACGTCGGCTGTGTATATCCAGAACACCGCCATACCCAACCGAACAGCACACTTCGTTATGGAAACAAAATGGCTCGATGCAGTCGTTCAAATCAACCGAACCAGAAATTGGCACAAACCGATTGAATGATAACGACGAACCGTTTTCTACATTGAAAGCAGTAACGTGTGAACGACCACCGGCATATACTTCGCAACAGTCAGAACCAAACAGCCTAAGTGGGGACACAGTCATACCCGAACCGAGACCGCGAAAAACAACTGATCGAAAACCGGGTGAAAAATATACAGGTGAACTGAATTGCAGTCTTCAGTCTATGGACAATCTGTATACGAACATAGGTAAGCCTTCGAGTTGCTTTGCTTTATTCACCCGAATTTTTGGGTACAGAAACACAGAGATTTTGCGGGGTGTAACCATTTTTCTCATCTCTCTAAGTCATTGAGAAAGTTGATTTGCCCGTTATGCAGATCAACTGCAATAGTGAAAATGGACGTACTCAGTTCTGTTGACTTCGACAAGTGGCTCTGTATTCGTTTGAATAACTTCAGGACCAACTGACTCTGCGTTATCTTCGTTCCTACAAATTGGACTAATCTATGTGGTTTGATCAAAATGACTTCATAAAATGCGAGCAGTTGGGTCAATAATACACAGCATAACTCCGAACTCCGTGAGTCAGTTGAACTTGATTACCGGATATCGTGAGAAATTCCACAGTCCGGTGAGTCAGAATCCTCTTTTGTCTCAGTTATTAAACTGTGAGAAGGAAAACAATCGCTTTCATCAATTCATATCTTAGCCGGTATAGATCATATAAAAAAGCGATATGTTAGAACGGGATAGGTATTCAGTCACTCATAGGACGTTCATAGGACGGGCTAACCTTTGCTAACCATTCAATCAATGATCAACTCCCAGTATCACAGTACCGCGAAAGCGCTTGCGACAATCATGGAACTAATCCGGCATTTTCAAATTCGTTAATACGATCCGGGAACAAAAGATAAACGAAGACCAAATATTTTCTCTAGCTGTGGTGTCACCATACACAAACGTTCAAATTATGGAAGTGGTTAATTTTATGAGTAACTAACTGCATCAACTAAAATGCAATCAATATAAAATTACCGGTAAGAACTGCTCCTTACGTCCAATTTCTATTCGATGAAAAACTTTATCTCCAAAAGGTTTGTGTCGCTGTGGGTTCTCCACTGGGCCCGATACCAGCCAATATGTTCACGGCCAATCTGGGGAACCCAACTCTGGAATCGGAAGTTAAAAAGATGAAATTATCTAAACGATACATTGACGATATATTTTGCATAACGGATACAGAGGACGATCTGACCAGCATTACACAAACGTTTACCAAAGCTCATAGGTTCATATTTTTCACCCTGGATGAATAGAAAGATAATAAATTAGCATTCCATGACGTAGCTCTGTACAGGACAATTGATGAGGTGCTTCAAAGAAGGGTATACCGAAAAGAAATGTGCAACGGGTATTACATCAACTCACAGTTTCGTGCCGCCTAGACAAGAGGGAAACTTTATTCACCTTCTGCAAGAGAGATATGCTTCGAATCCATGTTCCTAGATGAGCTTGGTCAGGTTAAAAACATTCTCAGGGAAAACGGATACCTTGAAAGCTTCATTGAAAGAAACCTAAAAGGACGACCAAAATACGAGCCCGTGCAGGAAGCTCTGAAGAAGAAACTGTCTATTAAACTGCCGTTTTGAAGGAGGCAACCTGTTGGATCTCATTAGAAGACGTTTGGCGCAGGCTGTGAGAGGAACCTTAAACGCACCCAGTTGGTCAAGCCTATTCACAGTCTCACCAATACTGAGAATATCTAAAAAGGCAGTTTATCTGTAGTGGCTTCATCTATGGTTAGCTAATCCTTCAGCTGTACTTGCAACGCAACCTACATTGGCCGCTCATGCTCTCTCTCCCTCTCTCAACCAATCACTGTTAACTTTTAACATATCACTTCAAAATATGACCAGGAAGCAACTATTTAACTCTGAACGCGTTCTTATTGAACTGTGTCGCTTCATTTAGTTTCCTAACCACTTTAGTATGAATTCCGTAGCTCGTTAGTCAATCATCGTTTGGTTTTTATCAAAGTAAGAGTCAACGCTGTAACAGAACTGATTGAGTGTTATATTTGGTTTGAGCAAGTGATTAACAACGTAGCAGCAGCAGTAGTAGTAGTAATAGTAGTAGTAGTAGTAGTAGTAGTAGTAGTAGCACATTTATTATCAGCAGGTATATATGTAGTCGGTCCATAGGCTGGTGTGCAAGTTGGGCCGTCAACATATGAGCATAACTTGTGAGACAAGACAAATAATCACGTTTCAAACAACTGTGATGTTAAATAACTCCAAGTTACAAAGGGGAAATTCGTCGTGATGTAGCAAATGAAGCGTGAACTGAAAAGCTAGGAAGCCCTGAACAGCTGAAGCCCTAAGTTAGCCAATATTGAAGAATTTGTGAAACATCAGAGGGAAAGAGTGGGTCAAGAACTACTGCATTCATGAGAAAATAAAAGAATGTGTGTACACTATGTACCTGTATATATGGACAGATGACTCTATGGTTAACATAAGTCGAATCTGTACACCGCTTATCAATCTTGAGGCGTCCAAACCTCCCCCCTGTCTATACAAAACGGATTATGTCGAAGGAGAAAATTCGGTAACAGAACTTAGGAAAACAGGAAGAATTCTAATTCCCGTGAATGATCACCAAAGTGGCACTTGGAACCACAAGGCATTGCCATGGCTAGGCTGGCATTAATTATTTCATTTTTCGTTTCGTTTTGTTTTTTGTGAAACACTTATCCCCTGCTTGTTTGCGAAAGGGGTGTTATCTTGGCGTAATGTTGACTAAAACGTTCGTCATGCGTGACTATGACAATTGATTGATTGATCGTTGCTGCCTCTAACGACGCCTGTAAGCAGGATATGCTGAAGCACTTATCCTAATTGTTCCTGGCCTAAGCCAAGCCGGGTGGTATTCGCGAACGCGATCAGATAAGCCCCTGGTCGTGGGACTGGGTACATTGGTCATACGACCAGGCGCTTATCCGATGGTGTTCCCGAACACCACCCGGCTTCACTCTGTTCTAATTTCGATCCGCACCAGCCAATCAAATGTCAGTATGGAGCTGTTCGCGCTGACTGCCCTGCGTGACCGCATTCTGATGTTATGTAACTCTGGTGCTCGTTGTTGTTCGGCTTGTCTGCTCACGTGTGGACGCCCGTGCTTGCTCACCGGCTCACACAAGTCTGCAATGTGTACTTATTGCAAATAAACGTACTGCCTAATTCACTTTACGGTCATTTAACTAACCAAACGAGACACAACACTGAGGGGTTGAGACGTTAATGAAATAAGAGGAAGTAAACTGTTGAACGCCATCAAAGTACCGTCTACAATGTAAAATCGTAAGATATTATTGGTCAACTGAATTTCAATCGTTTCTCCGAAATATCTTTCAGCACATACGAATCTGGTTGGTATTTATACAAGAAAGTTTTGGAAATAGGCCGTCATGAGGAAAGGTAGTTTCACAGTTGGTCCTACCTCAATATGATCGAATGCCTTATACATGTAAGACGGAATAACGTAAATTGACTGGCATTGCTGTACTGGATGCTAGTAGCTCGGACATCGAATGACGTGGTATCTGTGCGAACAATAAGGAATAGGTCTAAGATGTGTCACTAGATACTTAATTTTTGATGACCCACGAGTTTCATTTACGAAGTTTACCTCTGATCGTTGATTGCAACAAACCTTTTGGAATATCCAAAGGTTGGCTTCAGACGCCTTTCTGAAGAACTGATTGCACACTTGCATGTGCAATTCTGAAGAGGAACAAAAACAATAACAAGTGTGTTCAGACATTGTGTGTGACAGTCGGAACAACAAGTAATCGAAAGTCATTCAAAAAAATTGTTTCCACAAATTTAGCTTGGTGATTCTGAGGAAAACCGGAGTGGCTCACTTGGCAGAGTGGTAACAGACGGCACACATCGTCCAAACGGGGGATCGATTTTCGAATACTGAATTAACCGGAGGAGATAAAACCCTAATGAGTTCTGATGAGGTTAGAATTTGAATCTAGTTCTGTCTACATCCGTGCTGGACGGACTGCATTAGGGCGGGTTTCCTCAGAAATTCACAACCGAAGTCTTCGTTTTGACCTGAAAAGTTACTTATCCGTTAAGACAGATGCTAACCACGCGCTCACACACATTGGGCATGAGCAAATCAAATTATACGATTTATATTAATTACCAGCCATCACTGAGTCCAGAAAAGCGAGAACTGGATTTGTTCTTTAAATTGCTAATCATTAGTTTCAGAAAAGATCGATGGTTGAAAAATCCCCGCAAATAAACTCGTAGGGAGCTTTCGTTTTTCTAAGGTAACCAGCATTAGAAAAGATACATTTATTCTATTATCTAGCCTATCTAAATCAACAAAAAGAAATCGTGAATTTTGGTGTCAATAACCATGTACTCAAGACAGAACATTTTGATATTAATTATCACCTCCCTCAGAATATTGAAGAATACAATTTGGTGGTGCAAACTTCTTTTTCTCCCCGAATTGTTGATCAGGTGACATAAGCAATTCGTCTGGATTGGAGGAAACTAATTTGACGCAAACAAAACCGAACAGGGAGTAAATTGATCGGATGCGAACTGGCCACCCGTTATTCTTCTAAGCCTTTTGCCCTACTCCAAAAAGTTGTTGTTCCTGACCTGTAATCCGGTCTGTTGATGCGCGAAATTGCCGGTCTCGACTGGAACAAACAAAATCTCTGGAGGGACAACAAAACGAGTTTCGCTTTTATTTCCTTTTTCTGTTCGATCGAATATACCCCGGGGACATATAGAGCTCCGAGTCAAACTGATCTGGTGGCGGTAACTGCTGCATGGTAGATAAACTCAGTTCCGCTCAATCCAGCTTACTGTGAAAAACTTCATCGCCGATGAACAAACGAAGTATCAACTGGATGAACAACACACTCCGATACAGATCAGAGTGAAAGTCAGTTTTTGAGTCCCCATCTGAGTAGTAGTTGTGAATACCGGTGATTTATGACCTGGGACTTTTAATAACGAACAGCATGAAGTCTCGACAAGAAAGAATTGGTAATACACCGGGCATCCACCAAGTCCATTACATTATAGATTAAAATGTTGAATGGTGCATGGCCGTAGGGACATGTGGATAACTACTACAAAAACGGTAAAGGTAAGCGTGCGTGGTGTGTAGTCGCGGTGTTAAAGGGAAATCGAACAAGACAAAGCACCAGTGATGATTTGAATTGTGCAATTGTTGAACACAGCTTCTTGTAGCAAGAACGAGTGGTTGACGATGATACACATGTGAACGCGTCATTTTGAAGACCAAATGTGACATCCAATCGCTGGAAAACAATTTCGATGTTCCTATATGTTAAGAGATATCTGCGTGGATATGACTAATGCCGGGTAATCCGCTGTGAATGGATGAAATGATTGGTCGACCTGGAGGTCAATTTGAAATATTTGAGAAGCAAACCGGGGAAGATAACAGACGAAAGTAAGATGGTAAGATAATTTACAGAAGAGTTTCAAGCCAAAAAAATCATGTATTTACACACTAGCAATCGTAGCATCTGCCCATTTCAAAATAATCAAATAAGGATAATTTGGAAAATAATTTTTGCACAGCAGCAAGTGAACAGAATAATTAAAAACTATTTCATCGGCTCAAGTGAACTCTCAGGAGGTAAAGGGTACAGTCGTTTGAGATAAAACCATGGATGATCCCCAGTTAAAGAAGTTTAAGCTGCCGAGAATTCCCGTAAGTATGGAACGCTCAGTGAAATGCTAAATTAAGAAGTGGATGATAAATTATGAGATGACTTAACGGGTGAGAATAAGTCAAAGTTTATCTCTCTGACCTCCACAGAAATACTTCATTACTGTACAAACGTACATGATAAACAAGCCTAGCGAAAACATAATGCACGAATGGTGCAAGAGCATTCAGAGTGGATCTCGCACAATACAGGACTGTGTCAGTACCAAACACACCGTAAACCTCGATGGAGCTAGCTTTTTAATATTTCCAAGGCAGATAAAGTGTACACCTGTGTACCAAACGGAACGGGACGGATATGATACCCGCTGCTAGCCAGCAGTCGTGTGAGTTCAATATTCGTTAAGTGATTTTGGGAGCAGGGTAGCTGGTGTTGCAGCACAGGTCGAGGGATACATGTTTGTTTACTTTTTCGGTTTCGATGAGTGTAATGCAATAAACAAATCGGTTTTCTCTTTAAGGAACTCAAGAGTGTGCAAGTAGGTGCAACAAGTTGAAAACTATCCCTTCTGGCAGTTTTCGTTTCTTTGCTTGATACCGAATCGTACTTCTATGTGTTTATGAAAAGTTCCATTGAGCTGTTCTACAAAGTTCCAAGTTTGGGAACGGTGCCTGATGTTCAGTTTAGACGAAACGAGATGCAAAACTGTGCAGTCGAATCAGGAATCAGTATCTGTGTTATGATCTAAGAACTTGGCCAGTATAAATCTTCCCGAAAGTAAACGTTGCAACAGTCGATGAACTAACGTAGTATGAAATGAATTGTAATGGAAAGGGTAGTACAGACTTGTGAATAAAGTATCTGTCGGCAAAGGTCTTAATTGTCAGAAAAAACTAAATATCAGAAGTTGGAATCACGTGGTATACGGAATACCCTGATGATTGAATTTACCCTCGATCCACAAGTGAGGGACCTGGCAGCCGGAAAGTTGTTAAAGTCATGTGATTCGTTAGTGATACTGTTTTACTGCCACGTATATCGGTAATTAGATGACCAGTACAAAGTTCTCCACACCAACTCGATAGTACCATCACTGCTTGTTACGCCATACCAGCTCTCCATTCACAATCGGTATTATCGGAAGCTGTGTTCAACCATACTAAACAGCTTGATGCTAAACAATTACGAGGGTCACGAAGAAAGATCAATTTCGGCGGTAAACAATTGTCATCCCAAGCCGTTCTGACCTCAGATTTCAGCTGGATAAACCCCGCATCGGACCTGTCACACGGACTCTGGTTACCTGACTCTACGCTTGCAGATCACTATTGGTGGTTGAGTTTGATCGGACAGTAGCTCGGTTTCCCTGTAATGGTAAACAACGAACGAACCGTGAGGGAAACGCGAATGAAGCATTACGGCATGCCAGACTGTTATGAGCGCCTTGATATCCCCTTACAATATGTTTTGATCTACGCTAATATATTTGGGAATCACCCGGAAATTTCCTTTGGAGAAAACTATTACCATGATTTCGGTGGATTGTGAGAATTGCTCGTTACTTGACTCAATCGGATAAGCGAAGGAAGTGCGGAGTTTTAGCTAGTCATACTAACGCACTGGTGTTTCTTTTGACTGAAACTTAAGGAATTTTGCCGGGGAAGTTAGGTTTTGACTAGTTTGACAATGAAAGCAAAATTAGGAATTCAAATAATGGTACCGGCATTTATAAATGGACATATATGCCTAAAGTGCATTCATGGATTACCCGATACAAAACGCCCTGAATCAAACCAGAAAAAACCAAGAATGTAAGGGGAACATCAACAACACGCTTTGTGAAACAAGAAGATTGTTCACAGTGTACGGTGCTTGTGGAAAGTTTCTATAGGCTTCTTTCTTTATTAGAGTATCAAGCTTCGATTAGCCAATTCGATTGTTCAGGGGCACCAAGCACCAAGGTGATAACACGGCTGAGTGGCTTACACGACGGATCCATCAAGCGTTGCGTCAAACGTTTACAACAGCCGAACCACGCGTGAATTTCACTACGCCCTCGGCAAAACGTCTCCACCTCAAAGATAAACTGTCCCCCTCCCCCTAAGCCGCATCCATGTGCCTTTACGCGTTCATTTGCTCCCGTGGAGCGAGCTTCATCGGCCGGACTACGAGGCAGCTATCGAAGAGGATCCGAGACCACCACCCCGCTGGTTTAGACACGGTGGAACTAGGACAGCGAAAAGTGCTATCTGTCAACATATACTGGAGACACGGCACACTATCAATGTTGATCAGGCTTTCCGCACGATTTACCACTAGCCATCATCTCTGACGAATAGCCATCGGTTTATTAATCTATGCACAGCCGACGCGATAGCTATCCAAACATTGGATCCCCCCCCCCCTTGTGCAACCAAAAGCAGTTCGTTCGGGCTTTAGCCTTGCCCCGGCCTCGGATAAAGAAATCCACTCCACCACCGGGGGACTCACCAACGAACTAATCGAGATGACTATCAGATAAAGAATCTTAGCATAAATTCTATACTTAGTCTGATGCGATCAAAACCAGATCGACGAACCCAAATGACCGTATATAATTGTAATGGCCCGTTGATGAATTTATCGAAAAACAGCTTGTTTCGACTACCGGACTTTGTTTTCAAAGTGGCAATGGGCATTTTTCATTTAATGAGAACATGACACTGTCTATTGATTAAGTAAGATACCGATGCCAAAAATTGAGGACGGTGTCACTTCAAAATATGTACACGCCTGTCAATCACAATGTGTTGAATATGCCGATTCTGACAAGTGAAACTCATTGCTCCGACGCCGAATCACTTGGCATTTCAAGGAAAACTCTTTACAGTGTTTTATCCCATCGAACTACTGTCAGATAATTTGTGAACACTGGAGCATCTCAGTAAAGATGCCATCTGCAAAACAATGAGAAGTTCTAGACAATGATTGGGGCAACTTTGGCTTGGTTTACTTTTATGAGGAAAAGCACCTAGTTCCCCATGGCGGAGAGCGTCATTTGTAAGAAGATAATCCATCTGGCACAAAGAATGCATCATCGTGACTTCAAAGCTTCCAAAAGTTAGTTTCGCTCCTGGTCGGACAGACGTGATATTAGATCCTACAAAGTAGGAGACAAACAACTCATATGCCTTGCTTTGTAGGTTCGTGGGGAAAGTTTGGGGGTTTCACGTGATGCAGTGGATTAGTTTCAAGCGGGGTTACCGCAGTTGACCCATGGTACGCTGGCTGATATCTTCCATGCGGATGAAACAGCTTTGTGTTACCGGTAGCTCCCAGAAAGGACATCAAGTCTCAAAAGAAAAACAATTTCTGAATCCAAGAAATTCAAAAAAATTGTCGTTACCACTTTGTGAGAGCATGACGAGAAAATTTATCACTGGTGGTTATTGGGAAATTTCAAATCCATGATGTCCCCGAGGTTTAGATAGAAAAAGCCCTCCCTACCGTCATAATTCTTCAAAGAACCCATGGGTGACTTCTGCGTCATGTCACAGTAGGCTGTCCCATGTTAACCGCAAGATGATTTTTTAAAGGCGCTCTATTTCACTATGCATAAGTAACGCTCCTTTTCCATAAAAGACTGCAGTTTTCACCAATATCAGAATAGTACGGCTGCTTCCGAACTGTTCTACAATGCTGGAAACAGTGGACCATGGGGTGATTTGGTCTTTCAAATGATCGTTTCGGGAACAATTAGTGGCATATGTTTTGTCCACTGTTGAGCATCTCTGTGGAGAAGAAATCACCTGTTTAGAATTTGATGGTGAAAAAGTGGGTTACCTGAAATTTTTGCATCAAGTTTCGTGTTCAGCCAATAGATGAACTCGTTTCGCATCAAGCTAAGCGTCGCAAAGAAAAAGAAAATGAAGCAGTGAATGCGTCCGAAGTTACCTCAAATAGAGAAGCACAGAAGTTATTGGATCTATTGAAGCTGTTTGCCTTGGCTGATGCTTGGATTTCGGGTCGATTACAAGAGTGTACAACTGATTTAAACCGCGTGCTTGTTGATTTCCATGCTGAGACAAACGACATTTTATGATTGTTAAAAATAAATGGGCATATTTCGTGATCCACAAACAAATCTTTGTAATCTGCAAAGATGTTTTTCCGTAGTTCTGTGGGGCACTCGAATATGGTCATTTTTGTTGCAGTGGTCACTAAAGCCACGACCATTCGGTCGATCGATGGGCACTTGCGCACTTACTTGTAAACAGGTGAACGATCTTCGTTATGGTCTGGTAAGCGGTTGTGTGGAGTAAGATATCAGATCCAGGCGATCGATAAGCGCCGTGTGAATGAACGATAATCGCTCATGACCTTGCTAGAGCACCAATGAAATTGGACAGGTCATTGGCCAAAGGCCATCGTAACTCGCGTCTGACGCACTCCTGACTGTTTGAGCGATGCACTTTTAACTTGACCCGTGTTGAGCTTTATCCGTCACACTGGTCGTAACGAATGTATCAATCGGTTTGAACATACACTGGCAACAAACGAATCAACGAATAGATTTGCAGAGAGCTAATACCACACATTTTCACTGGAAAATCACGAGTAGATTGCACTGTGAACGACCAGTTTGGAATATGAGAAATGAATCAATGTACCGACTATATTCCGTACCGGATAGATGACGTGATTTCCTTCAAATGCATTTTTTTGTCCCGTGTTCCACCTGGTTCATTCTAGTTTTCATCGTATGGGTTAATATTGATGTTGTGATTATTATAGCTAAAACAATTGTATATTATGGTGGTCGCCATATACTCAATTCTGTGGGTGGCCTAACATTTCAAAGGAATGGAGGAATATCTGGAATTAATATGCGCTAGTTGGGTTAGAAGAAATTCCCCTGAAGATAAGTGGGTAGTTTCCAGATAGCTAAACACTTGAAACTGAAAAATGGCTAAATACAGGATGCAATGTACCGATATTAAGATGAGGGCATCACAAAAGACTTCAATTTCTTCGATACATAAAGGATACACAGGAGAGTGTATTTGAATTCTGTTATAACTAAACTGCACATAATTATAAACATTGGGAACAAGTAACGGAAATGATTTACTTTTCATTGATCCGGTTCATTTAGTCACAAAACTCCTAACCGATTTTTCATGCTACTTAATAACATCTACTACTCACTAGCATCATATGCCGCAGTTTCTGAAATTCATCCACTTCTTCGAATTCCTGAAGGGTGCGACTTAGGAAGAGATTGGCTGTATAATGGTGCAACTTTCAGGAACAATACAATACAATAAAATACACATTAGGGAGTCAATTCGTGGTGGTCGGATTCGAATACGCGTCCTCCTGGACAATACTTTAGTGACTTTACCACTGGAACACTGTGTTCCAAGAGTTTCTACTTTATAGCTTGTCAGTAGGCAGCTCAGCGTAAATTTACTGTCCTTACATGCTTACAGGTTTTTCTCACCTATCATTTTCACTTCCACCACAAAATAGTTGTCCTGAAATATTCATGAAAACATGAGCGAATAAAAGAAGACCATCGGCAGACGCGCAAATCTTCAAAAGAATTAACTTTCAACAGACATACAGGTATTCTGATGAGCGATTCGAATGAGGTCCTTTGAAAATAGGACTCATATTAGCAAAGGATCCCATGCCCCGGAAATTACACGGTGTTTTCTGTGCGTATTCAGCCTTCACCCGTAACCTTTCAAACTTGACCGTTGCTAGGCCATGGGCTCTGAAAACGACGATAAATTGCATCGCTAATACCCCTGTTCACTTTCCCGCATGCTTTTGAAATATGCACATTCGTAAACAAAATAGTCTCAACTTACGGGCAAAATTTTTCAGTTGAGTTAAACCATGCCAAGAAGGATTGTTCTGCACCGTGGATTTTGTGAGGGTGTTTTATCTGAGTTGATGGGGCGTCGGTGACCGTTCGGCTGAACAAAACCTCTTACGGATTGAAGGTACGAACTACTTGTTTGTATTTCTATTTATACTAAAGCTAAAAGCCATAGGCGAATGCTTAAAATACTGGATTCATAACTAAAAGTCATGAAGAAATGCTAAATAATCGTATGGACAATTGCAGATATACTCATTATCACAGTACCGAGAAGATTCTCCGTGCTCAAAAGCATTCATCACCAATAGCGATATAGAGCTGTTCTACAAATTTAATTAAAGGTGTGCTCAAAGGATTGCACAACGTTTTTAAATAAAACCGATAATGCAGTGGTTCACTTGTTGAATTAATATTTTAAGCTGTTCCGAAATTATTAGGCAAGCAAAAGCAATCGTATATCGTGTATAAGCAGTATATTTCTGAACCTAATTTCCAGTTCAAGTGAAAGCAATTTGTTCTTTACACTATCCAAAGGCCGAATAGCTCCGGATGCAACATCGTTTAACGATTTCCAAACCTACCGGATTACGTGAAGTAAGCTGCAAGATTCATGATCTTTTGGTAGATTTTGTTTTAAATAATGTACAGCTGAGTGCAATTTCGTAGTCGGGTTTTATTTGGAACTGTCAATCGGACTCTCAGTATAGACAATGGTTTTGCCTATAGTAGAAGAAATTGTCCGAAAAAGGAGAACGCGAATTCAATACTTATGTGTGGAGAAAGACTGTCGGTTGCAGTATGGGAACATTACTGGGGGTGCCAATTTACGAATCCTTTCAGAATAATGCCGAAATGATTCAAAGCTGATATGCGATTGGTTAGTTGGAATATTGACTGGCTGGTCCGGTTTAAAGTACGTCAAACGTCCCCACACCCCTCTGTTTTCTCCGTTCACGGACTGTTTGCTATTAATAAGGGATTGTTATCTATTTATAAAAAACACCGTGCAAACTTCGATCACCGCATTCTGGAGATCGTTCTCATGGTCCACTGGAAGTCCCATAACCAGGTGCGTATATCCGTTTCTCATCACAATGGAACCCACAGGAATTTTGACCCCGATAACCTTGCTCCCTGGAGGCATTGGTTGCTACCATCGTCTTTGGTCAGTTTTACGATTCCGATATATCCATTCCCAGTGATCGTGTGACAATTTATAAGAGTTGCTCAGACACCTCTTGCTGACCAGAACCCATTCATACAAACCCCGCTAAATTTTTCTGACCTCTGTTAGGAATTAGTAAGAGACGGAAGAAATAGCAATGCATAAAAGGAAACCGACCGTTGATAGAGCGAATATCACACACATATCAGGTTTGAGATCAACGAACATCAGCTGTAGACCGAAACACATCTCAGGACCCGATATTGTCACCCACAACAGAAAAATTAAAAACCCTCAGTGTACCAACCCAAATTTCTATTTTGCACCAGAATTCCTTATGAACACTTTCATTTTGTTCACATAATCTGTTTGATCATATATCAGTATGCTGAAATCTTATATGGTTTCCAAAGAATATTATAGCTGTTATGCTGAGATTTGACCATTTTTTCAAAATGTTCCTCAGATAGCGGTTTTCTTCGCTCAGAAGTATGAGCCAGGTGTTCAATTTCACTGCCCGTGGTACCGATATTTGAATGAGAAACAGTCATTTGTGCCTCCGGTGTGGTGACGAATTGGTGCAGTTACGGTGGTCAAAACATATCGTGACCAGCTGAACCTAGAACCTTCCCGTATTCAGTTCCTGTGATAGCATTGGATTTGAAAGTTGACTGAAGAGATTTTTGAATTGTAGCTCGGAATCTAATAGTTTGCTTTTTTGACTGACTCTTTAGAACTGAGCATCGTTCAGACTTCACCTTCACGCACATTCCCCACCTCTTCCAGTCGACCATACACTCGAAAGCACTAGACTCGAGTTTCGCTCTTATTAGAGCTCATCAGTAGTGCATATCGACCCTCCCGTCCGGGATTTGAACATCGGACCCATCGCATTGAAGGCCTGTTACCACTGTGCCAACCAGCTCATGCTAAGGCCGAACCGAATTGCCTATTCACGTTTGTTCAAATGTCGTCTTCAGAAATAGCCAGTCAGTTCAATTCGGCCCAATAGCAACGAAGGGAGACACAGTTGACTGTCAGTTAACTCCATTCGGAAGCCTCCCAACAAGTTAGGTCTTCCATGCAGGTCATGGGTTAATTGGCCACAAACCCACTCACTAGACTGGATTGCTAATTCACATTTCACTCACAATTACTTGTGAGTAGTTTCCTTTTTTATTTGGATAGCAAATGGTAGATGCTCACAATAAAAGTTTAATAGTCATTTTACTCAAATTTAAAAAGAAACTGTAAACGTCCCGTTCTGGATCTTCCATAAATTGTCCGTAAATGAGGCTTATGTTGTTCTTCAGGAGAAATTTGCCTTCCTTCTTAAACTATCGTTCGGATTCATTCTGCTGCATGGACGTGAGAAAACAGGACACTTCAAATCCCGGCAAATGGCAGAGCTAATCTGCAGTTGCCGCACAGTTCTCTTCGAAATCAAGGATACACTTCACCCAGCGCATGACAATGCAACGAGAGCTTGAAAAGTCCCGAATGATTGCGAAGACGGATTGACCCGTACTGTGTCAGATATTCTATTTTATAAATGCAAGCTTCTTCGGAATGAAAAGTAGAATTCGCCTTGACCAACCACGTACGTAATTTGACTCGCTAGTTGAGTTCATTTGATACTATCTGACCCTTGGCTTGTCTGAGATGGTGGAATATGGCCGCCGGGTGAATCAAGAAATAAAACAGGCAAATAAGCTCGTTTTCGTTGGTTTATTCAATAAACAAATGGAGCACTTAGCGGGACGGAACAAAAAAAACGGATCAAGGAAGTGTGTACGACTGCAGGGGGTACAGGCGAGTTTGAATAATTTTGCAAGTCTATTATCGAATAAATTCATGCAGGTTTGTCATTCTGTAGTAAGAAATACCTTAGTGCTACGGTTGGTCATATTGAATCCATTTCTTTGGTAGTCATCTTTTGGACACTTTCAGGGTAGTGTTGAGCCGAATCGTGATCAGTTAGGTAACTGATAGTAAAAGTTGCTCGATTTAAAAGGTGTGCTATATTTGGCTGGCGAATTAAGCATCGGAAACGATTTGGCTTCTAGTTCAACCTCACCATTGAGGATGGTACAGCGAGAAAAACCAGTTGCGTGCGTTTAACCTTCATTCTGCTGTAATATCACATCTCTCAATTTCACAGTTGCCTTCAAACGTGCCTCAGCAGATATGCTTTATTGAAAAAAATAGTGATTCGTCGGTCCGAATGATCGACTTTGGTTGTTCAATCCGCGATACAGATCTTTCCATTGACCGCTTTCGATGATTTATTGTGAATAGAGAAACAGGAATGAGCCGCTTTGTTTGCAGGATCGAAGAAACAATGCGGATAAGTATTCGAAAGCGTGAAAGGTTACCGGTCTGAGCTGCTAAACAGGATTATACAACCTTCGACCATATGTGCATCACGTGTGTGGGTCATCGAACTAGAAATGCACATCTGCATGACTTTCGAATGACGGTAGACTGTATAAAGTGCTAGCAAATTTGGTTAGGTTGCGATCGGATGATCTGGGGCTACGGAAACATTGTTTACTTAGGGGGCAGGAGCTTTCTCGGCGAACAGTGCATTACGTGCAAGTCTATCTTAGGGCTCAAAGGTGAGCTTGAAATTCTGACTGAAGAACGAGGTGCCAAAAGGCGATTCGATCTTTATAAACTGTGGTAAATTATCCTCCATTCACCCATGAAATAAAAAAGCATTCGGTATCCAAAACCCTTGGATTCAAAGCAAATATGAAAGAGCAGTAATCTACTTGCCAAGTTATCGGTATGGGGAAATCCACTGTGTGGGTGTCAAAAACATTCGGCAAATAACAATCCATGTTTTCCAAACCATACGAAGAAAGAGGCACACGTAGGTCTTTATCTGGTTGTGGTTTATCTTCTAAGCCTACTAGAAGGTCATTGCAGAGAAAGCTATTCTGTTTTCAGGAGAATCGCTTTATAATTTCATCGTCATTAGAGCTGGAATGTAATTCTTTTTCAAAATGAAGACTCAGTGCTGAACAGCTGGTGTAGAAGCACAATTGTCAGCAAAGATTTCTTAGATAGCCAACTGTGATCGAAAGCGATGAAGCAACAATGTATCAGCTCCGAATGACACGTATTTAACTTTTCATCGGGTGGTCGTCTAGATTATCAGAGGTAGTGATTACCGTCCACACGGAGGTGGAGATGGTGGGACACGGACGAATTGACGCATTTCTTCTTCAAATAGAATTAAGGGGCCAAAAACGTGAAGTTACCAACACAACAGTCTCGATTGAGTCATTGATTCAAGAACATAATTAACAGAACCGAGGTGTTATATCCACTATTGAGATCAAGAAGTGGGCTACATTGGTTGTGAACCGTAATTGTGCCGAATGTCATGACTATGCACCGACGGTGCCGAAAGCTTGTTCCGTAAGCTGTTTTCTTCAAATAAAATACGACAGCCGTTAAAATACACTTTCTCAATACATGTAATTCCCGTGTTCATACAGAACGGGTGGAACGAACGTTACTAAACTATGATCGTTTGCCGCACAATGGAGTGGGTTACGTGGATTGAGAGCAATCTCACTGATGGGAACTAGGAGGCTGCGCCAGTCGGTTTGTGTTGTGATGCTTTTAACAATTCGGTGTGGTTTGTTGGCCAGCTTCTGATCACCTGACGATGCAGCAGAAGTGTACATACACATTCGAATTTGCTCCGACCGGGTTGAAAACGGACTGTGAAGGTACCTGACTGCACCTTTTTACGCAGACTGATGGTTCCATTGAGGACTGATGCTTTGTGGAAGCCAATACGATTCCAGTGTTCGGTCATTTTACGTGACTGGTTTGCAAAGAAATTTAAGGAATGTTTGCCGGGCTAACTTTATATGGGTCTGAAACTTTCGAGTAAACAAAACTATTGACATAAGAAACTTCATTAGATGGTAGATTTTATTTGCATGTTCGAACAGTTTGAGGTACCCTGGAACCTTCGAAACAAACGATGTTACGTTTTAATTCGCCGTTCCATCTGAGAGTGAATTGTCATGTTTGATGATTTCATGAACTTTGTATTTGAATAATTCCCCTGCTGGGGTGACGGGCCGAATGACTAACTATTTCAAACAGAAATGATGCTCAATGAAGTTGTTGAGAGAGGAAATACTGGTGAACCAGAGAAATTTCATTCGATCGTTCAAGTGTTGAAACACAGAGTCAGTCTTCACAATATCACGATGTCTGATTTAGTTAATGTTGACATTTTTTAATTAATGGAGCTCGACTGAAAAACGTCGTGAGCATCGGTGGCAGCTATTGCCCTAGTGCTCAGTTGCCTGCATTAGAAAGCTCTCCTCTGGAATCAGTCACATATTCGCCACTTATCCCTATTGCTGAACGTGGATGTAAGAGGGAAAGGACTCGATGAGGTGCTTGAAAATGGTTTCGAAATTTTATGACTTTGGACATTTGAATAAGGTCTAAAATCGAATACAGCATTCGTTTGCAGCAAATCGGTTCGATCCTTGGGGTTTTGAAGCTCCGACTTTCTCGGTTCTGTTCACTTCCTTTAGGCCCCGTAATCCTGTTCGAGGGAAGAAATATCAAAATTACGAGTATACAAAGCGGTGCATTGTACCTGTTCGGAGGAGTTCACGCCATAGGCTCACATCGTGTGTTGCGACAAAATTACTTCGGTCATCCCCTTTGTTTGTGTTGAACTAGACTAAGGGAAGACGTGATAAGGCCAAAGGAAAAACCTATAGGTGACGTTTCCTTTAATGAACATATTTTCGGTGTTGACCACCACTTAGTGGACGTTTAAACATCGCTTGGCTTTCATAACTGTGACCGGTGAATGGATTTGGTCAGAGCCAACCAACTGTCTTGTTTGGCATACCTAGAACCAACTAAGACCCCGGTGAGGTAAACATGACATCGAGCCAGGCAGTAGACAGCGCCGGACGACTGTCCTCATTGTCTGCGGGTTAGTCAGGCGTATTCATGAACAACCATGAACTGAAAGCAGAGTTCGGAGTAGATATCAGCGATGTGAGAGATGCGACTACTTTCTATTA
>UZAN01042969.1:2083-19035 GCA_900618425.1 Echinostoma caproni
GGGGGGGGGGGAGAAGGCCCACCCCACACCACCGAAACATCCATCCTCCCTCGGTAACTCACTCAAAAAGTACTTTGTTTGTTTACCGAGAAATTAGTTCATTTGAACTGGACGGGGTTTAGGCAGACCTGGGCCAATGGGTGACATTTGACGGCCAAAACACCAATCATCTTGTAGGGGTTTCTAATGGAGTGCGATTGATTGGATTCACTTGAAGTTACAACGGATTCACTTGAATTTGAAAAGGTATAGAATGCAGACACCCGGATGGTCAATGAGTTTGTTTTGTACATATTAATAAATTCCCCTTATTTCTTTCAATAAACTACCTACCAATCCTGTGACCTTTTCCTCGTGTCTTGGTTACGTGGGATATAGCGTGCAAGTACCTATGTGATCCAGTGCTTACGTGATCCAGTCCGTGATTGCTAATCAGTGACTCGTCTTCCGTGGTTCGTTTTTCGTTTTCATTGCGTGCTACTACTAGCACTACTACAACCACTACAACTAGACCTGTTTGTTGATTACTGCATTAAGATAGCAAGAGAAGATGATCATGTGAAAAATAAGAGCAGAGATCAAGGGAACTGTACATTCGGGAGAAGTTGGAAATGCTACTTCACATCGTCTTATCGGACCAACAACACACATTTTGAATAGAACACAACGCAGCAAAAAAGGCTTGTTTCCATTGATTTTTCCTCTCTGGCTGGCACATCACAACCTATTTCACTCGGATAAAAAAACGGGCGATAGAGGCATGCATAAAGAAATCAAATTGAAAAATAATAATAATGCCTGTTCGCGGTTTGGGATTTACTCCTAATGTGAGGGAGATTCGGATGGGTAAGTTGAAATAGGGTGAATAGAAAGTGATGAGGGGACACGTTGGCTTCACAAATTCCCTTTGTGCACACAAGATGTGTGCATGTATGAATACGAATTCCTAATGATTCCATTGTGGTCAGCAGGCTACGTTCAGTCCACTTATACTGTTGTTTAATTACTTGATAGAGGGGTTGAAATGCCCTTGTCACGTCAACCTAGTGTGGTGATCCGGGCCAACGAGATGACGTCTACCGTGGAGCGGTAGCGGTAAGTTACAGTTTTTTGGACAAATGCGATCAATCAAACTTGACGAGTGACGTCAACAACTCGCGTACGTGTCAGTGCTTCTGACTACATGCCATAGGTAGAACGTACCAGCCAATCAGAGGCCGTGCGGCCAAATTAGAAGCAGAACGATGCCAAAAATTCTGAATTGGTAGAAGCCTGGGTTACCAATGAGCCTTCTTTGTACATATTATTTAATCCCTTTTATTTCTTCCAATAAACGAACTACCGTTTCTGTGGCCTTTTCCTAGCGTCTCAGTTATGTGGGATATTGCGTGGTCCAGTGCTTACGTGATCCAGTTCGTGATTGCTTATCCTTGAATCGTATTCCGTGATTCGTCTTGTATGGTTCGTGTACTACTACTACTACTACTACTACTACTACTACTGCAATCATTACACCTGGCTCAATAAGATGTAAACAGATTACGCTCGTAATTGACCTTGACAAACCAGAGTGCAAAGAAGACGGACGATGATTATGAACTAGCTGAGTCAAGTGTCTGTTTGTGCGACTGACAAACGTCGTACCACAGGAATAAGTGAAATGGTTTCAGCAAAACGAAATTGCAGTAGCACGCCAATCTGGAGGCGACTGTGAGGCAGAGTTTAGCAGCACAGATTGCTCTTCCAGTTTCCCCATCGTTTATCTGGCTTTTCAACGAGCTGAACACAAATCGATCCGGCTATCTATTTTGTTGGATAACTTGGAGCAAATACTCTAATCTGTTTGGAATTATTTCAGCGAAGAAGGTTTTCTATGTTCTTTCAGTGAGGCATTTGTGGTGAAGACGCGGGGGCAGCCGTTTTGAATTCAGTGCGAGTCGTGTGCATGTCTCACTGGACCTTTTGGTTGATAGTTGCTGTTTTGCATTCTTTCTGTCTTACAGATGTCTTAGAGGCCCATCCCTGGAAAACCTACTGTCGAATGTGTCCTACTTGTGCATTGAGAGTGTCACTGGGTGACCAGGGATTGTGCTGCCTTTTGGGACGACGCCAGTGGTATTAGAACTCGGACTGCGTTGCTCTGAGTTAACCCCTTACCACTGTTTCGAGGGGATTCAGATCTGGGGTCGGTCCTGCATACTACACATTAAATCAAGTTTCTTTTCTTTTGAGTGGTACTAAAGGTCCGGTTATTCTGTACATTGAGCGTTGTACTGACCCTATTCCTTGGCTTTTTTACAAACTTCAAGGAATACTATCTGGTTTTCAGTAAACTCATTAGGATTACTATCCTCGTCAAAAAAAACAATAAATCATCATATCTTCTGTATAGGTTACATTTCGAATGGAATCAATGAGGGCACTTTTTTAAGCATTACCACGAATACGTCGGTAAGCAACGGGCCTAATGGAGAGCCCGTTGCCACTTTGTCATTCTGACAATAGATAGTTTCAATTAATTTGCTTGCTTGTTATTTGTCGAAAAGTGAAGCAAATGTTTTAATATAACTGTTTATTGTTATAACTAATTTGTAAGTAGTTAAGTGGCTACTCGAACCTTTCTTTGAATAAAACATTAGCGAATAGCGAAGCTAGATTGAGAGACAGTATTCTTTTCTGTGTAGTATATACTGATCTAACGAGTCTCTCAGGGCAAGCTTTATCAGTTTTGCCTTGATTGGTTCCAATCTGCTTACGAGCCATTTAGCTGTAGCATGATAAGGTGAGGACACATATTCAATAATGATCTGGGTGGAATGTTGTTCTTACCTATTTTTGATAGTCCATACGTCCTCTGTATTCTGTTTTCAGTTGGTTGGAAGTCGTTATCTCCTCCATGCTCCGCCCTCCGTACTAACCTGTTTTACTCATCCATTCCAATCTTTATCACATCCGGACTAGATTAAACACATGCTGAAGCTGATTTTAGTTTCAACATCCGTTTGTACAACCATTAAACCTCGTACATGCGATTTCCGGTTTTGGTGGCCATTTATCTGAAAAGGAAACAAACGAAATGAGAAAATGATTACTGATGTGCTTTTATTGTGATCATCGTTTGGCGGAAACAAAAATGAAGGTAAGTAATTGCATTAGTTAAACGTTTTGCGGCACTCAGTCATATCATTTGATGTTTCTAAGGTTCGATTGCACCGATCCAGACGGTTTCGACCTGAAAGCCTGTTCTAATTTGACGATGATGATGATCATGACCATGGCAGTTAATTTAATCTTCCCAATCACTGACGCACAATAAAGATGAACATATATAGCACATTGGATTTGTAATCCTTAGTGTACGAACATTCCAAAGTTTTCGGTGAAGTGGATGACGCAACCCGCGCCCGATAGTTAGGTGGTCACAAACCACATCATGACAACCGAACAAACCAATGATCGCGTTTTCTCTTTCAACCACTTAATACACAACTACAATATAAAACCTTTAGCCATTAGGCAGGTGACAATAATAATCATTATTATTAATATTAAGCAAAGTCCTATCCCCATACCACAGGAGTAGATTCTTGTCTTCGAAAATCACCAGCTACCGCATACCTCAAGTGAGAAAGACTTGGGTTTAGTTGTTCAGCAGAACTTAAGCTACTCGATCTATTATGTCAGAAGTCCGTCTGCTACTGTGAAGAATGTTGTCATAAGTGTACATTCGACCGTACACAGAGTTCGTCATCCAAGCCTGGAGACCATGGTTGCAGCGTAATCATGAGATGCCGGAGAGTCCGCACGAGCTTACTCCTAAGATTATCAAGGGCTTGGACTGCTTCACCTATGAGGATGAACTAAAATCATTGGAACTATATACTGCTCAGTGTCACCAAATTCGAGGAGACTTGATTTTGGAGTCAGTGTTTTTCAGTTAGAGTGTACAATACTTGGAACGCACTTCCATATAACGTTTGAAATTAGCTGAAGACTACATTATGTGTTATCTCCTACCCGGAAATGTTTGTCACATTTGTCATTTTTACCGAGAAATGATTCCATTGTGCAAATATCCTATAGTGAAAAGAGAAGCATGAGCATGTAAGTCATTCTTATAAAAACAAGTTGACTTTGATTTTAATTAGAATACATCGTTCAGTTTTGTGTACCAAAACAGTTCACTTACCGTGGAGTTGGCCTCTTGTTTTTAATTACAATACCGCATGTCTACCTGGAGACGTCCATTCACATAAATCTATCAACCAAATATGCTATATATGTCCCTGTTTGTTTTACGTCAGCGACGGAGGAGCTTAAATAACATGTTGACATCTTGCGATGTGTCTTATTTCGGCCTTGATACAATGGATCAAGGAGACAGTGTTATATATGACAACAATGCTACCTTTCTCCGAGCCGTGTCAATTTGCTTTGGATAAAATCGGGTGGCAGAAGCAACTGCGAGAAATTATTGTAATATAAAACCGTAGGCGTTGGTTAAAACACTTTGCATGAGTAAAGCAAGTCAAGTAAAACTAAGCTTTAGGCTCCCGAGGGGTGAATTTTCAGCGATTTTCATAATTAGACTGTGGAAGCGGGGAAGAAGCTCAGGAGTATGAAAACGGTAATCAGAGCCGACGGTGCACCTCGAGCGACAAGACTATAGTAATAGTTTAAAAAATAAACAAACAAAATAACTGGTGAAATGTTCCACAAACCTGTAATAACTGGTACCCGATTCACTAGAAAGCGGGTATGAATAGAGGGATGCTAGTTCTGAATGTGGCAGTGCGTGCTGAAAGGAGTTTATAATGAGAGCGTGTACGGGGTTTTGACGCAGAAGTTTGGTGTGTAAGTGATGGTCTTCGTTGTTAAATATTCTATCAGCCATTCTTTCACGTTCGTCGATATAAGCCGGCAAACAATAAAATCTACCAGGACATTTCTGACCATACTACTTCATCGGGGAAGGAGTTTTATGGATCTGAAAATTATTATGAAATCTTTTTCTTACAGGCCGGAAAAATTAGGGGTAACATGATAGCCAATGAGGGAGAATGCATGGAACCACAAATCTGAAAATTAAATTTGGGGGAACAGCAAGCTTCCCAAGTCTGAAAACATTGAAAGAATTATTACGAACCGCATTGTAAACGTTCTCTGCACACGGTTAGTCCAGAAGAGGTTGTAGGATAGAACGACGCAGAGTTATTTAATAGAGTCAGCTTTTGCAATGCTATGACTGTTACCGAGGAGTTCAGGTAAATCCTTTAAATTGGCTTGATAACAGGATCCAGATTTAAGTTTGAAGGAAACCTCAGAACATTTGGAAACACTGAGCATAAGCGATCGGGGCAGGGGTCAACTGAAAACATCCTTCAGACTACCTTGAAGTTGCTGAAAAGGTACGTCGTTATTAGAGGGACATCCAATCACCACATCATCAACATACAAGCAATAAAGTTAGTAGGGACAGGCAGATTTTTCATGTACAGGGAAAAAAGAAGGAAGACAAAATGGCACCCTGCAAGACACCAGAGTTAACATAAGAAGAGGAAGAATTGCGTTCTAAAAGAGAATTATTTTACAAAAATGTTTACCAGATCGGAACCAGTCTAGATTCCGTAAGACGTTGAGTGAGAATGCAACGGTGAGGCAAACCAACGGAATTGGAATAATCAGGATAAGTAAGGCGAACAATTCCAGTACTCCTATCTAATACTGAGGCCACAGAATAGACAGCGTGAGCCACGGTGTCAACAGTCGAAAGAGATTAGTTATAAGCAAACTGAATAGGATCAAGTAAATCAGAGGAGGTATACAACCGGTTTAACAGTACTCTGTCAAAGACTTTCAATAGGGCTGAGGTACAAGCAATTGGTCGATACACTCAAGAATCCATTTTGGGAATGGGTCTTATCCAGGAAGCCCTAAAGCCATCCGGACGTGTTCTGGAGGACATATACAAAGTTAATAATTCGACAATGAGTGTTGCAAGGTGTTCGGCACAGGTTTTCAATAAAATGGGGACTAATGAGTCCGGTCCGTGGGCCTTCTTAGACTTAAGTTGCTTCAAAACTTTGGAAACCTCAGTAGGAGGAAAAGGGTTGATGATTTTAAGGGAATTGAGGCGGACAGTAGAGAATTGGAATCAGGAGAAGCAGAAAATTGCCGATTTAATTTATCTACGTTGGGACAGGAGCTCCCGCGTACGCCACAGAGTTGCTTGAACGCCGACTATATCTGGCGACAGCTCGGGTTGCCCGGAACGGTCTCGACATACATCCAATTTAAGCACTGAATCTCTTCCTTGACGAGAATCGATGGTCGTTCAACATCCTTGCGCCTACCATACATATATCCCTTCTCATTATCTTGGTGTACAAGTTTTAGAAACGGTGGTCCGGTGGTAACGTCACCAAATTACCACCTTGTAGGACGTGTGTTCGAACCCCACCACTATCGCCTGACTTTCCACATGATAGCCCTTTTATTGACCGCTTCCCCCTTCGTGAATATTTTATCATTGTGTATTCAATAAAAGGAAGTAAAATTTAAAAAAAATATATACAGCCTCGATGGAGCGACACAAATCTAAACAGAAATTAGGAGAGCCGGGGAGATATTTTAATTTCGAAGAATTATTGTAATTCGAGAAAACGGAACAATCAGCAGGTGATATCATATCTAAAAGCCCAGTTCGATCATCGGGGATACCATTCCACCTTTGTATTGTCCAGGTCTCTACCTGTGCTTGTTGAACATGATAAATTTTTACCATAGATTTATGGTGTAAAAGAATTGTAAAGCAGTCGAATATGTTCATACGGGCTCTTTTTCCCTAAAGAAAACCTAGGGAATATTTAAAAAATGGTGTCAAGCTGGGCCTCCAAACCAGTGGTAAATTGCACGAGATTAATCAAACCTAAACTTCTTAAAAACTAAATATCAAAACGAATAAAATCACCGTCGCAATGTACAAGATCTGGTCTAGGCCCGTCATGAATCGTGTAGAGGGAGAGTCGGAAAACATTCGGATATCAGAAATAGGTGTGTCAGGGGCAATGCAGATGTTTGATAGCATGATATCAAGGGATTTATTAAGAAAGCGGTGTTTTCATTGAACGGCAATGCAGTTGATTTTTCCAGTATTTAAATGAAACAAAAGATGAGAGTTGTTACACAACATACGTTTGGCAAAAGTAACTACTCCACACTTATTATTAAATTTCACAATCTAATGATCTCGAAAGTTATCAGACCCATGAATCCAGACAATACCATCCTGAATTTTGGGGTGTAACCGACATTCCTGGAGTATATAAATACCCAAGCTTTTGCATACATTTCATGTATTTCACTCGTAATTTCATCCATTTTTTCCATAAGTGGACGGATGTTACTGTTGATGGAACGCCGCTTAAGCTCGACTCTCCACCGGCACGATGTTTTGTTTGCAATCATTGTCCCTTCTTCCTCAGCGAATTGTTGGGATTTTTCACACAATGCACAAAAGAAGAAAATTGGTGGTCATGGGGGATCAAACGCAGGGAAGTCAAAAATATGCTACCGTAGGACAGCATGTGACCTTGAAAGCTCAATGAATCGATTCAACGAACTATATAGAGAAGACGACGCAATTTTACACTCTAAAATCACGAAAATATCGCATGATAGTATAGGCACGGTCGAACCTGAAATCCCCACCAAAAATGATATGCACTTTCTGCCCAATACAAATAATTTTCAAACGTTCTACTTTGGGCGCGGGTGGTAGAGCGATCAGGCCCATCAACTCATCGATTAGGAAGTCCTTTTTTCAATCACCATCATGATTACCTTACGTTCCCCTAGTCTTGGTGACATATGACGAGCCTTGGATCGTCCACTTCCTCTTTCCTGAAGTTTTTTGTGCGATTACGAATTCAATAAAAAGAGAACTGAAGATCTAAACGATCTCCCGGTCAATGCTGTCCTTTTTGCATCTCGCAACAACAGCCTTGTCACCCATAGGTTTATGAACATAAGCGTTCATTAATCAACTTTGGCTACACACTGTATATTAAATTTTGTTTTCCGATAATATTTCATTTTGAGTGATGGAAAGCAAATTCTAACTACTTAGTAAATTAAACTTTTTCAATGAGATAATTATCATTACAACTCAAAACCTCCAAACATATGTGTCAATTAAATCAAAAATTACTCTGCGGTGTAAAACTTAATACTGTGGCATACGGAGAAGTTTATCATCTTCGAATAGGCAATGCGGTCAGAGTTGTTCGCGTCACATTGACGCAGTTTTTGTTCTCAGTTTCATGGAAACACTTTGAAGTCGAAAGCTGACAAACCGCAGTAGTTTTTGGCCTTCATTTTAAACAATTTTAAACAACTTTATAAGTATGAGTTTTACTTTTTATTTTGTCTTCTGGTATAGAATATCCGGTTTTCCATAGCATCATGTCACTTAGATCGATATTCAATAATTGGTGATACTATCGTGCATTGATAGATCGGGTTCCGGGCACTGACCGGGTAAACGGCGGTTTGTCTTCCAGGAAGTCTAGGTTGATCAGTTCAATGCTGATTACCTCATACAGAAGCGCTCGGGGACCATTTCAGCATTGAGAGTACAATGAACAAATTGTACCAAACCCCAAAGAATCAACGCGCATATAGAGGTATATTGCCGTTCGCATTTAACTCAAAGTTACTTGTGAGTAACGGATAATCATCTGTGTTTCCCTTCGTTGTTGGTGGGCCGAATGAACTGACTGACTATCACTGAAGACGACACGTAAACAAAAATGAATTGGCAATTCGGTTCGACCATGGTATGAGCTGGTTGGCACAGTGGTAATGCATACGCCTTCCATGCGAAGGGTCAAATCCCGGACGGAGAGGTGGATATACACTACTGATGAGCTCTACTAAGAGCGAAACTCGAGTCCAGTACTTCCGAGTTTGTGGTTGAATCGATGAACTGAGGATTGTGCGTGAATGTAAAGTTTAAAGGATAGTCATTTCAAATCACTCACTATATTGCAGTGTTTTTGACTGCGGCATGTGTTATGTTCCCATTTCCTTTGCAGATACCTAGCGGTATTGGCATGAGCTGGACTGAACTGGAAGCGAGTGTGTTTGCCACAGTGTTCGAGTCAAATTTACGGTGGAACTGTTAATGCATAAGATACATGCAGTTGTATGTGTATGTGTGTGTATGTTCTCAAAATGACGATTCAGTTGTTATGCTGTTGAAAAAGATATGTATGTTGCACTCCTGTGAGTTGGAAATTCGCAGAACAACCTTGCAGTTTTAATGAAAGAAAGACCTAGTAGGATATGTTCATGTTTTTTACCACAGTCTTCACTACCAGAAAACGTAAAAACAACACTATACCAATTCTTTCTGAGTCTATTTTGTTCTCCTCAAAACGCTACAATGAAACAAAAGAGGGAAACTTGAAACCTTATTTATTTTGTTTGTTTTATTTCTGTCCTCTTGAAATTCCGTTCGCTTATTTGTGGCTTATTTTGCACTCCCGCAAACCTCAAGCGATCGAAATCTAATCCCCTTTTATGTGCATTAGCACGAGACACATAAACCAGCTGGTCTGTCTTCTCCCTGTCCACCCCGTCCTAGTTTGACTCAAGCCACAATGACAGCGCACTCACATTCATAGGTGTCGTAGGACAACACCCTATCTATTCCGATGGACATTGAAACCACAGGTCAATGGTTATGTTTGGGAATTCCGAGAGTTGCTTGGCCATCATACCGTTCAGGGTCACACACACAAACACAAAAATGCTTTGTCTATTCCATCCTAAAAACACCAGTAATGAAAAAGCATCCACGTACAAGATATCTCTTATTTCAATACACGATTGTGTCAACAAAATCCTCATTGTGGTCCACCCCGCTAAATTGACTGATAGTTAAATGCCGATCATGGATGGAGTGGGTGGTTAGATTGCAAAAAGTATGCGTGGGTGCTGCGCTCAATCATTCCCGTTTGACTTTCGTGCATCCATGGATGTACACACGTCTGTCCTCGATGCTTGAAGTCGGTCTACCAGTGGTCTGGGTGAACACTTCCCCTAAGGCTTCTCGAACTCTGCCCCCCCCCCAACAAACACACTTACGTATGTTCTGGTCGATCCGCCTTCTTATTAACCAGTTGTATGCTATGATGCAACCTACCTAAGTTCACGTGTGGCAAACTCTGTTCAATGAAAGTCAACAATTTAAATTGTTCAGTTGATTCTATTTGAATGAAGTACACTGAACGTTTCCACCTGCCGCTCCATCTCGCTTACACTTTCAAAATATTCTTTCAATAATTGCCTATTTGTGTTTTGTTTATAGTTAACTTGGGCTATGGGACTTGCACTTATGAGAGTCAATGATTCGTGGTTGACTGCGCGCAGAACGGGAGTCACTGAGGGAGTCAACTTTTTTCCGATTGGCGTATGGGATTTGTGCGGTCTCAGACACTCAAGTGGCTGTCCACGCTACTGGCTGATTGGTTGAGCTAAACCTATGTACGAGCGCATCATGATTACGATTATGATAATATTGCACCTGATTGAATCCCGGAGTCTGTATGTGTGTGTGTTCGGGGATGCGTACCTCTCTTTCTCTCTGTGTGTATGTAAAGTGCTGACAGGATATGTCCGGTTCATTAAGGATCAGTTGTTATCACAGTATAAAAGGATGAGGCGCGAGGACTGATAACGAGACTATTGGTTTTTATTCGTTCGACTCAGTTCGGACAAACACGTGAGAAGGAGATTGAGAATGAATTGTTTGATCGCCACAATAAAGCTGGATCGGGTTTTACTCTTACTGATGCTTACATTACAAATGCTCACAATTCATTCGATGTCAATCAGCTCCGTTTCACCAGGTGGATTCAATCCGGCAGATTTTTCTGGTAAGCTTGCGATTTTTGTATTTCTCTCTCTTGACGGATATGCAGAACCGAAAAAGTGTAATAAAACGCAATATTATTTAGTAGTATATTGGTTTGATGTTTCAAATGTTGTGCACTCATAGAGTTCGAGTCGTGTAGTTTAACCCATGATGCATCCCAGAGTAGTTGTTAACTTCGGATAGCTGCTAAACCAGTGTAAGATAGTTCGCTAGACGCGAAAAAATAAATTAGATGCAATAATTTGTTTTATCATTTAGTTAATTAACTTTACCTGTACAACTGTCTCCAGCTCCTCTCCTATATTTAGGGCTAGGGACTTTTCGCCGAATTTAGAGTTTATCGAGAAAAGTAATTGTTAAATTTTATCTCGGAATCTGATAAAGAAACATTTCAGTGTCCATTTAATGTGGATCTTCTGTATTATTCGTCCAGTGTACGAAGTGTCTATCAAACAGCACTATATAACTGTTTTGTCTCCGTCAAGATTCGTCATTGATGCGTTATCTTTCTGTTTCGAGTTGGCACTCAAGCAGTGAGCTTTGAGCTTCATAACCAAAACGCCTCAGGTACATAAACATAGCCCCTATAATTTGAGTGAATTGTCGCACAAGACTCTTGATTTTTCGGACATCGCGATATGCTTGTGATTTTTGTGCAGTTCAGGGGTGAGTTACGCCCGTCGATATTTCCGTTAGTTCCCTTACACTGGTGATCGTGGAATACGCACCCGGGGCATAAGAATGCTAATTCAAGTGATTAATGCGTCTAAAATCGAATGGGATAATCTTTCCATCACTTCCTTATTTTAAGTATCATTCAATTTTATTCATTGATCATTATCAACTAATAATCTAAAGTCACACAGAATAGATAGGAGAAGTGAAATTGAATTAACTAACCACTTCCACTGCCGACTAGCAGTTGTTGAATCAGCAAAGCAAGCGGACTCAAACACCTGATGATCACCCGTAAAGGTGCATTCAAATTATTCGGATCAGTAAGCGGTTTTTGTTCTTGTTTTTATTTCAGTAGAGACAAAAAGGCTGTGAAAAACGTGTTTTCTATTCCGATTTGTTGAATAATTCAGTCAATAGGGAAAGATTCTTTCTGGTCACACAATCACTGTTGCCCTCAGTAAATGTGCATCCTATTTTTCTCGGGTACAAACAAGTAAGTGAAAGCGGAAACAAAAATATTTAAATTTTCGAAAAGACACGGGCCAACTGAGGGAGAGGGGCAGGGAGAGGTTCGAAGTAGGAACGAGTAAGTGGATTAGAAAGCACGGTGAGGGTGTTGTTGTGCAAAAATTGTCCGCATTAGGTAAAAGGTGTTTGGTAAATTCGTACTCATAACCACTGAAGATCTTTTCATTGCATGCGATTCACTGCGAGACAGCGTTTGTGTCATTTTGCTTTTCTGATTCCCTGGTAGTTCATTCGTTCTCCAGCTTTGTGATGTAAGTCGAAGTACGCTGCGTATAGGTCAACAGCGGGGGAGGGGGCATTGAGCAGCTGTTCCCATACCAATTTCACAAACACAAGCTCTGCACAGTACATGCTGGTAATTAGGTTGAATGAAATAGTTACTCAGTGCTTTTTGTTGGCATTCACACAAAACCCTTCTATATTAGTCACAAGCACTGAATTTGAATGGTTATATTGATCACCACAGACAGGTCAATAAGACACACCCATTGTTCCTTGGGGGCGATTGTGTTCTACTCAGCTGTACAAAGAATTTTTAGTCTGAAACTGAGCGGGCTTAAGACAGATCATTGAATGAGATCGACAAATGAAATTCACTCCGCTCCACATAAGCTATTATTGTCCTGTACACTGATGCCGTGTGATCAACTGGCATTCACAACCGGTTCCCTTCACACATAAGGTTCCCCTAACAATTAGGCAACATGCGTTCTATCTGTGACTGAGTACGATAACAACAGTTGTAGTAATAGGATTTTGTAGAAGAGGATTGGATCGAAAACCATAACGGAGCTCAGTCATCTTTATGCAGAGGGGGAACAGAATAAAAACCATTATCATAACTCAGTATGGGACAACTCGACTGTTACTGTTTTGGAACTAGACACAAATTCTCGATTCAACGTCCGTGATCAACTCTAGACGACCTGTTTATCTAATCCACATGAAGATTGGGCCTGTATTTAGTCTCATCTTTAATACCAACGATTCGTGTGGACTCGGTCTGAACCAAACTTTACTAACGTTTTTCACCCAATTAAGATCATTTGCATAAACCTCCCATATGACGGATTTAAAAGCTGTTCGATTGCCCCATTATCGGTACTCTCAGAGCCCGGTGAACTATATTACTACAATGCGGTTGATCAGTGACCGGCAACTGATCCTTTTAGTCTATAAATAGACTTCGACCTATACAGGACAAAACATTTACTCAAGATGTGATGGGTAGTTAAGTGGAAGGTAAAACTATCTCCTCTAATGGAAATGCTCGGGAAGATTAAATGCTGACAGTCAAACGGCGGTTTTGATCAGACCGAAGTGATTAGTCAAACAATAATCGCGACAATAGCGTATCTGTGCCCGCCTGCCAAACTGGTTCCTTTTCCAATACATGTAATAAATGGCATTGCTTTCCGGGGAGCGTAATCAGGCCTTGCTTTCTTGTTGCTCAAAATACGTACATATATATAGCACCAGCTTAATCGACGAAAATAGACCATCTGATGGCCGACAATTTATGAGAACAAATGCATGTATTCGCTTGTCTCAGCCATATTGTGTCTATTGCGCAACTATCGAATGAAGGCGAAAAATAACAGACAAATTTCTTAACTTTCATCAAAAATTATCCGAGTACAGTGATTATTACTTTTTGAAATTTGTTGATAGTCGTCAATTCCAAATTGGATTAAGATATGTATATTAAAATATGAGGTCAAATCTGTTCACCTGTCTGTTTCTTTATCTTCAATTGACCATGAGTGAATCATTTGAGTCAATGAAATATTCTATCTGATAAACGAGTGATTCAAATACATAAACAAAGGTATTCCTTTGTGATTGATGACTAAACTCATCTCGTTTTTATCTTATGACATTAAGCCGATTCATTACACCAAGCATTTGTGCGTTCCAACGCTCACAACTGCGTGGGAATAAAAAGCCCATACACCTCAAAATCAGAATACAAGATCAATCGATTATTGACTTGAGTCTCACAAATGGGAGAAAACTAAAAAGCTATTAAATTTTCAAGTTGTATTTTCACACCGGATTATGAATGGCTTTGTTTCCGATGTGGTTTGTGACCAAAAAATCCATTACTAGAAGCTATTTTATCCGATAGCTAGTCCGGTGGGCAATGGCCATTTTGGTACTGCCCACGCAATGTTTGATTTTTTTCAAACGGGAATTTGTTGACCATTAGTGTATCCGAAGAGAGCTATCAAGTAAACGGGTTACAATGCCATCGTTTGAGCTTGAGTCGTTGCGTAAAATTAGTGAAACAATAGGTAAACATAAAATCGATTTTTAGGGCCAAACGAATTGTGACTTTATAAATGAAAATATCTGTATCCATTACCAGGCGCGTTTAAAGCCAGTGGAGTATCCCAAAAGGTTAACCTGGTTTTATATTAGTATCAGAATTCAAACTAGTCCGTTTGTAACGCACACACACACACACGTAGGCTCACCAGACCAGCTATTGGGATTTCTGTGTGTAGCAAAAAATATTACCTATCAGGTGTATACTTGAGGCCGCTACGCAGGCGCGGAGGAACTTGAATCGATTTGCTAGTTATTGTAGCTGTGCCCGGTGTATATCTGCCGTCAAAGTTCATGGTCTTGTTCAAAGCGTATGGGCCTAACTTCCATGGTAAAATATTCTCGTGTCGCACGGGCAAAGATTACGCATAGCCCAGTGAATTAGAAGGTAAAATTTACTGTGTTGGTGTTGATGAAGTCTCTGAGCTACAAGTATTGCACATAATTTCCAAAAGATACAGTGATTCAAAGTCTCCAACGTTTCGGTTTCTGATTTACTCAGTTCTCGAGATGGTAAAATTCGCCTCTGATATTCATCTTTCTGAGACAGTTACCATTCTCAAGTGTTTTATTTGAAGAGCACGGTACAACAGATCAGATGGCTGACAAGTTTATCATCATGAATAGATACATAACTATGAAGTGAGGAGGAAGAAGCACCAACATATATAGTGCGAGAATTAGACTTGATGATGGAGCTAAAACACAAAATACGATAAGAAATATAATGCAGCACAAAAAGAAACAGCTTCTAAAAGGTCCTTTTTGAACGAAACTTTTAGGAAACGGAAACGGTGTAAGTTCGTGAGCTTAGGATGAATACATCTAAGTTGTTACCACTTTTCGAAGAATTCGAGGTCTTTATTAAACAGGAGAAGGTGGCGAATAGGTAGTTGATAGGCAAGTATGATATCAGCCGGTCCATAACGGCGCTTGATCTATCGGAGCCTTATATGGTTCACCATTCCCAGCCCCGAGACATAGGTAACCGGTTTCCGTCACTGATCAGCGCGTCTTCGCTATTATGAGATCCACCCCATCTGCGCTCATCACACAACTGTGTGTACTTAAAAAAACAATGAAACTATAAAGAAATCACTGTGAACCGCTTTTGTTTGGTCCTAACGACTCACATTGAAAAACCCAAACAGGGTTGTTATGTAACATCACTCAAGGAACTAGTGATGATAATTTTGGTCCGCAATGACCGCAAGGCATTGCAGAGGTTCTTTACCAAACGGGCCAAATAAGGGACCTGAAGAAAAGAACAGACGAATCGGAAACGTAGATGAAAAGCTGTGGAGTGATTGATCATTTGAAAAATAAAATTGGAGAGGCTCCTAATTAAGTACTTTGAATCAAGCATCAGAAGGAAATAATTGCACAACTAAAATCCCAGCGTTTTCAAATACTTTTGAAGGCGGCCACAAAAAAGTTTTCTGTGATTATGGTTCGATGACACAACTTAGTATATTTATTGAAACAAGATATCACTTCTAGAAAAAGAGAACAGAGATGCAGTTTTCCACTGCGAATGCAAGAATGCAGATAACATGGAATTTTCATGTGAATCTTGGTTTATAGTACTGAATGGAATCGAAAATACAGCACGTACGCCTAGGTGATTGTTATTCATGGACATGAAGAGTGACAGAGATAGAACTTGTCCACCTACACGTTTGTATTTTTACCCGTCAAGAATAAATGAAATATTGTGCGTTTGAAACACACACAAAAAACAAAGTGCATGATTTTATTCTATCAGCGTTTGATTTGCGATGTCATTTTGTATGATGCATCAATCGGAATACTGTTCCTTTGAGAACTTAAGACCCGACTAAAAGGTAATGACTTTACCTTCTTCGTCCTCAAAGTTATTACGCATACTCAAATTACCTCATCCGGTTCGGTTTCATCAAACTTGCAGACCCGGAATATATGGATCTGGGTGACAATCCAACGGATGCATTAGCTAAAACAAGTGAAGAGCTACAACGGAATTTGGAATTGAATCGTGCCCGTAACAAAGACGAAAATGTGTGGCACTTGTTGCACGAATTAGACCGGCGAACCCGACTGCTATCCAAATGGCACAATCTTCGAGCGCTGCGTTTCGGATAGAAAAAAGGACCGAAACAAAGCATTGTTTCGGTCCGATTTGCTTTTACCGACCGGGACCGGACTACGAGTGAGGAGCAGACTGTGAATCGGTCGACTGAGGTTTTGTTACGTGTTTGAGCAATTTCTGAAATAATGACCATGCTATAAACTAAAGCAAAGTAGAATGTGCTTTTTACACTGACGATCTTTTGCCTCCACCACAAGGGCTAGTGGCACCATCATATGCGAGTGTGATCGCGAAATAGACAAGTTGCACCAATTCAGTGCTACTGAGTTTAAAAACAGTTGCTTCGATACCCGGGGGTGATGTGAGTGAAATTGACGCCCATTTGAATAAAAAAACAGAGATAACTTCCGT
>UZAN01042969.1:22319-41745 GCA_900618425.1 Echinostoma caproni
GTCCAGAAGCTGTGGCTCACACGCACATTGTTGACGTCACCCGTGAAGCTCGATTGATCACAGTTGTCCTGAAATTGTGATGTGTCGCTCCAGGGTATGCGTCATCTCGTAGGCTAAGACACCACAGTTTTGCAACGTCAAAGTGCAAAATGTTACCAGATGACTGGTTTGGTTCGGCTCCCGACCTCATTCTAAATGGGGTGTTTGAAAACATTTCGCTATCTAGACAGCTATATCTCACCTGTTGGACACACCACCGATGAACTGTGGGCGCGATTGGTACATGCCAACCTAAGACATATGTGACGTTATCGTGACCTCCGGTTGTCTGTGAACTGTCGGGTGTATGCTGAAGCAGTTTGGCCAGTTCTGCCCAACGGTGCATAGAATTGGCCATTACGGGAACCGACGGTGTTAAAAAAGCGCTATCTACATTGCAATGCATGAGTCCGGTAGGAAAACCGGACAAGTAAGGCTGAGGTTAGGCACGGAAATTTAGGTAACGGCGGTCGCCCACTGAAGCAACTCGTTGAACTCCATAAATTACATTGGTTTTGGCAAGTATTAGACATGCCACTAAATAGATTGCCACGGTTTGCGATGTTTGCCGAGATAAGTAGAGGATAGCCAAAGTCAAAGGTAGTCAAACACTGAACAAGAGACTTGCTCATATAGAACGCAGTAGACCTCCTGGATGGGAACTCAGGTTCGAAGTACCGAGCAGTTGATTATCGTAAACCGTGGTGCTTGACCATTCACTCATTTTCTTTGCAACTTTAGTCTTCATAAATTATCCATTTTCGCCCTGACACTGATTTGAACATTCGAATCGTTTCGTTGCCCCTTCATCCAATTGAGCTTCTAAGGAACTGCAATCTAACTAACACCTGGGAGGTCATTTTCCCTTCAGAAAACAACGCGGGAAGCTGATCAATGTTCCGTCGAAAATGCCATCGAATTCAACCCATTGGAATGTGCCGTCGTATACGCACGACAAGAGGCCAATTTCTGTTCTTGTTTCAATTTAAAAAACAATAACCTGGCACTTTGGTTCGGTGGTCGATCGAAGGTGTCAAGAGTTGGGACACTGGCCATGGTCAAGGGCTAGACCCATGCGCTCCGCAAGGAACTTTTTCCAGCATTCCAATCGCCTTGGCCTAGGACGGTGACCAAAACAGAACATGACGTGTCTCTTGATCGAAGTGGTGAAAGGTCACATTAACTAACATTAATCATCGTCCTCAGTAGGATTCGAACCCAGGCATAGACGCTGTCTACTGACCTGTACAGATACACAACCAGATGAACTAGGATGCCACACTTAGAGCTCCTCCGATGGAATTCCAACGACTTCCTTCGTGTAGGAATTCAACCGTCATCCTCCGTTGATTCTAGGGAAAACCTATTGTNCCTATTGTAGACATAGGCTCACATGATGCCTGAGGTATGTACCCGCCATTGTAAATGTCAGTGTTAAATGACTATAAAATCATCTATTGCATAAACAGATGGTGACAATGCAATTTCGATATAATTCGAGAATCGTATCTAGTGCCTCAAATCCTTTTGTCATCGATTGCGAATTTTCGCAAAGGCCAAAAAGCACTGAAAGGTACTGCGGGATTTAACCTGATGTTTGATCCGCAAATAACTTTGCTTCATTTAACTGCCTACTGTTATGACGATTTAACTGACAATCCGAGTATTTAAGCATTTTCGCTTCCATTAATCGCATTCTTCAGTTGAAATCCCTAAAAATCAGAAAAGACATTATCCAGTGACGTAGATAAATATGCACTTGATCAGACGGCGCTTGAAGAAAACCAGCCAAAAGGACAATTCATAAAATCTAGTGAAAACCTATGAGGCTCAAAATCAATCATATTTGTGTTTGAGCCATCACGAGGTCGGAGGCAATCGATCATAGATATTCCCTTATGTGATATTATGAATTGCGGCGGTGTATTATGATGGAAATATGCAATGAATGAACAATTCTGTTTAATAATACCTATATTGTTCGAACTTAGATTATGATAAACAAAGCGAAATGTCTGAAATTCACGGTAAAACCTAGACATAGAATGACAACTATCAGTTGTGAGTTGCATAGTGGCAAATAGATGTTCAAATTCGATTTGAAATTTCTGGAAAACGATCATAGTCGTTGTCTTTTTTGAGCAACACTGAAGTGTTTTCACTCATTACTTGCCAGATAAGGAGATGCCGAGTCTAGCAACGTGGGAATACAGGATATGGCACCTGGCTGAATGGAATCATAGGATGTTGGTGACTAGTATATCGAATCATATCTGCGGTACGCACTAATCGGAGTCATGGGCTAAGACAAAAGGAGAATCCAGCTCTCAAGTCATTGAATAGTCAATGCCATGTGCCCTCACATCATCGATCAGTGTAATATCAGCATCCTGATAGAAAGGATGGAAAAGCCTAGTTCATTATTAGATTGGTTACGATAGCGACATTTCTGGGTCCGAAAAGCGCAAAATATCCCGCAGCAGTATACCAAGCCATCTGAAAAACTTGTGATAAATCACAGAATACCGAACCGAATTCTAAACCAACATCAACCATCAACACATTCAGAGAGATACGGGATATCTGCACAGTCATACAAATCTCCTTCGATCAACCAGTTTCATCAGTAGCCCAAGAACAAAACGTGGTTGGTATTGTATTGGTTTACCCTTTGAAGTTAATTGTTCTTGAAAGCATAACCAATATGAACTGACTATCCTTGGGATTTCACCTTCACGCAGAATCCTCGGTTCATAGAGCTAACCGTGTATTTGGTAGCAGTAGACCCGAATTTCGCTCTTATTATTCCTCATCTGTAATGCTTATTCATCGTCCCGTTCAGGCTTTAAACTTTGGACCCATCGCATATAAGGTGTGTGGGTTGCCACTGTGCCAACCAGCTTATACCAGGGCTGAAACGATTTGTCAATTCATGTTTGTTCAGGTGGTCTTCAGTCAGTTCAGGTAAATTTCAATTATACTGCAACACTACTCGCAAGTAACTGTGAGTAAAGTGTGAATACATAACATTGCAGCTTTCCAGAAAGAGAAAAGCGGTCGATCACAATGACATTGGGAAATTTAAGTATTCTGGTCAATTTAGTAAATACGACATCCATCACCACAAGATCGACAGAATGAACAGGAATGTATTCAGCAAAAGCAGGAATCTACTATTTTAGGTTTATGCTTTATACATTTACTTTCACACTACTGAGTTCAAACTGTATACCAAACAAATCAATTCGATACACTTACAAATATGATCACTTTTAGTAGCGACATCATTCGCCGACTTTTTTACTGCCAATCTAGAGTGGCTGAACCTGGATATGATTTTCTTTGTTGAAATGGAATACTTGATAACCATGTGTCAGCTTCATATCATTTAATTAGGCCTCTTTTTCTGTTTGGAATTAAAGCGACCACTGTTGACGTGTACTGGATACTTTTTATTCACTTTTTAAGATTTATACAGGGTGACCATTGTATTCGATAGATTAATGGTTTTCGTTGAGAAAACGCGTTAGCCTTAATCATATCATTCAAGGTTACAATCAGTGCCGTTAGCTGATGTTTTCGATCAGCAAAGCTTCAAAATGAAGTTGTAAAATTGTGTTTGTGGAATAAATTGTTTAAGATCGTATTAAATATCTATGGTCTATGGCCTGTGAAAGATTTGAATGTTCTCAAGGACAACCTCCTGAACCACTAGGTTCAGTACATACCTTTTAGAAGGTCAGAATAGTTTAGTACTGTTTGAAGTGAAAATATAAGCTTCTGTATCCCTTTTTCAGGTATTTTTGCGTTTTATCCATATAACCGCCCAACACGATACAGCGAAAATAATTTTCTTTCGACTGCATTTTTGTACGCTGAGCCCATTAAATGCATTCCTTTCTTCCTTCCACGGCCATTGGTTGTTTCTTCATTTGAGAATCACACATAATAAATGGTTTAGAATCGATACACCCTTTCCTTATTTTTGAAGTTAATATAATAACATACAGTTCATTGAACGTGGGTTTTTTTCACGGGAAACAATTGCCCATGATAGCATTTGTCGCAATACAGGGGTTGCTACTCATACGTAGCTTCAAAACCACTTGAGAAGTACATGAATTAATTGACCCAATGACTGATACAGGTATGTAGGTTGGATTTATCCGCACTCAAAAACTCTTCGAATCATGTACACAGTGCGGAACCAGTTTTATTCCTTTCCGAATAAATGATACAAATTATCTCAGAGAGCAGAGAACTCGTCAATATTACCAAAGTCTTTGATGTTTATGTTATCTGCATCGGTCTCCGTATCGCTTGTCCATCATGTAAGGAAAACAAAATTTATGCGGCTGTCTTTATGGCTGTTTATAGTGCATTCAGAGCCCGTTCACTCCAATCTGTGTCCTGACATAGTCCACAAAAAATGTGAACCTCCAAGTTTGTTTATCTTTGTCAAATGCGTACACAAAATCAGTAGTGGTCCGGGGAAGAAGGACTGCTTGCGATCACCCCAGGTCTTCATTCACACACGAGAATGACGATTGGTTTTTGGATCACCACGCAGGGAAAGGTCAGCAAAGAATTAGCTTTAAACAGTCAGAAGAACAAGTCGTATTAGAATATTAGTAGTTTTAAATGTTTTTTTCTCAGTTGAGTGCCAAGAATAAGCTGTCCCATTTTTGGTTGTGAATACGCCAATCGCTGTGCAGTTAAGTTAGAGTGCTAATGGAATCCGACGTGCTTTTAGTCCTGTATTGGATCAGCTCTGTGTCAGCCACAGATAGATTGATGACTGGACCATTTTGAGAGCCCATAACATTAGGATGTGTTACATGGGATGGGTGCCATCGGTTAGGTCAGTCCGAATTTTGGTCGATTAGTTACACCGAAGCGATGATCTAATGTGAACACGGTGAGCTTGCATTGAGAGCCAAGTATGCATGATTAGCAGGCAATTAATCGCAAACAAATCCGAGGAAATAGGTCAGATGATCACCAAATCGATACGCATAAATGGAATTGCGCGTGTTTTTACCGTTGTTTTCGGAAATTCGTTTCGAATCGATGTGACATTCAGGCAAAATCGATTATTAGACATCTAATTTCCGTTTCAGTGAGGCACCTTTAACGTATCCATAGAAAAATCATCCCACCTGTATAAGATCCGTATTTGTTCACGTGGTTCTTCATTGTATCGAAAACGTTCTGGAGAACACAGATCAAGTCGTTCATGGGAAAGACTAATTGGGGAAGCAACGGTGTGTTGTCCTGCTCGAACAAGACACGGAGCTCATAAATGCAGAAAATTTTGCAACATTTTGTCACCGATTCCTCTTGAAGTGAAACTAACAACTTGAAATGGTGGTGTTTATCTAACAGGAACCATTGGCGTGTGCTTTAACTTGGCCCAAACAGCCGATGGTTTGAATTTTGAGGAAATTATCACAATTGAGAATCGCGTTTCTCATCTTCCTCTCGCCACGAAGCTATGCACTATCGGATTTATTTGACCGCGTTCACCCTAGAATGCATGGTAAGTGAAGACAATGATTCGTCCTTCTTTGGGGTAAGGATTCATACGGCTGATACCTGAAACAAAAGAGAATATTCAACCACTGTGAGCGATGATTTATTCTCGATCGTCTAAATCCGCGAAGACCAATACGGATATAAAGTGAAGTTCAAGAAATGATCGATTAGCCCCATGTATAAACCAAAAATTATTCATAGCATTGGGTTAACCGACACCCTGACATCAATCAAGTCGATTCTCTCACGCGACACAATAACTCAAAGTAAACGAGCTCACATCACACAGATCACAAGAGAACAACCTCAGAAAACTGAATAACTAACGACAGGCAGTGGGGTTTATCGTGCCCGCGCCTCACTCTCAATCGATGAGATTCACGTAGCAAACGACCAATCAGCGAACTCCACATATCTTCGTGCATCCGGATAAGAAAGTGTTCGCGATCGACCTGTCAAGTTCATCAAGCAACTGAACACAACCAACCTATAAAATATTTACATTGCCCGTAGATAGACGCACAGAACTTGACGAGCAAGCATGAATACGAATAAAGTGAATGGATTGTGTCGTACTGTTTGACTGTTTGCCGACCATGAATAAAGCTTTCACGTTATTCTTATCTCTATAATTTAGAAGCTCATCTCCCCGATGGGCGAAGCGACACGAAAAACATAACTCTGCTCAAAGCTTCTATTTGAATTGATTGATTGATGGGGCTACAGTTCAGGAAAAAATCATGAATTTTTTATTCATACGTTTACTAAGCCCATGATCAACGACTGTTATGATCTAGGAAACTAAATTGTTGACTTGATGCATATTGCCGATTCTGTACATACCGAACCGCACAACAGTGGAATCCTTGTCCTGCTTGAGTTAAATGAAAGTTTCAATTTAACAGCACTGTTGGACTGCACCCTGATTTCACAAAACAGTCGACGGAGGATGAGGAGGAAAATTCAACAGTAAAACTGATGCACCCTTTGTTCATTCACTCGCACTAGGTGATTGAAAGAGAAAAACTTCACCTATTCAGGTACTACACTCACAAAACAAACAGCGAACCCGTCTGATGCTTGAAAATGAATCAGCTAAATTTTTTCGCGTTTTTCTTATGTGACTGAAACCCCGTACAAAGCTTTTCCGATTCCATTTTTTTTGCAAAACCAACCAGCCTGACATAAAAGAAAAACCTTGGTGGCTTCCCATAGATAGCATTTTCATTTTGACACGTGGATGAAAAAGAATACCACGAAAAGACCACTTCGATTCGACCGTATGTATGGACCATTCCTACCCGTCCGGACATGCTTCTATGTTTCACACCACAAGTGATCAGTTAACCTAGCATTTCACCCCGGTTTCTGCACGAGGTCTTCGATGTGTTTGGCAGAAACGTTCATTCTGAAAACGAGGTCCACATGCTTTCAAGCGAACATGCAAACACACATACACACAAGCAAGGACGGACGGACAAATGACGCGAACGCAGTGCTGAAGCTACTTTATGCCTCCACTGAATTTGTGAACAATGATGTTTACCGGAAAAATAATTACGAAACTTCGGGCGATTGACTATTCAATGATTGATTGGTTTTAGCAATCAGAAAAAAAGTTCACACGGGCATGCCAGGCGGCAAATGCAAGAAAGGTATCGTGTTTGCTAAGAATCCATCAATGAAATATATCACCTCCTTGTGAGAATTCTGAGTCGAGAATAACTTCATTCATTGTACACGTATATGATTGCGCAATCAGACAAGTTACTAAATGAATAGTAAAACTCGCCTCAATTTATTGCAATTCGAATTAATGGATTGTCACATTTTCACCCCCTTAATAAAATCAGACCACGATCGCTTAACCTTTTCAGCATGAATGCTTCTCAACACCATAACCAGCTCCACTCTATTGTATGGTCACACTCATTTGGTGGAACACAACACACTGCCGATGGATTGGTAAAGTACGACCTGTGGGTGCGAAACAATTAGGCGAATGGAAATGCATGTATCTCTAGGTTTTCATTCTTGATCAGTACTCTCCGAACTGAACGGTGCACTCTGTTCGTCACTTTGAAATCAACTCACCCCTTGTATACGGGATTCATGACTGCTTCCGGGTAACACTTACTTTAAGAGGTGAAGGTATAGTTTCAGGTACTCTCAAAATTGCAAATCGGTAATTCGTTCGAGGAACCAAAGAAATCCTCGGGATTGTAATCCGCGCAGTTGAAGATCTGACAACTACAACATACTTGCGGACAGGTATCAGTTCTAACGAAAGATTCAAGAGACGTTGGTACTACAGGAATTACTGTCATGTGAGTAACGTCCGGTCATCTATTCAGCGTCCCATTAAAAACCAGGACTGTGTTGTCTGATATGTGATAGCCTGAGTCCTGCCTGTCTGCGTGTTGAAGCACTGCTTGCTCCCAGGCTTACGAACCGGCTACCTTTGCACTTACACACTGGAAATACAATAACTACTTAATTCACTACTTACGTACTTATTGACTTATACGGGATACAACAACCACTATCAAAATATGTCAACCATCTAATCACTGTGACAGAAAGGTCTACAGATGGAAAACCCGCCTTTTTGTTCAACATCACATTTAGCAACAAGACGGAAACGAGCCGTAATTTTTCAGTACACATCTAAATGTCATGGTCCGTAAAAAAAGGAATTTCGTAGTCAAAAAAGATCTTCATAAATAATTTTTTTCACAATCACCATCAGTCCAAAGCTCCTCTTGTTTGAAACGATTTCTTTCAATTTTTTAATGTTCGCTTGTTAATTGGTTTGAAAAAGGCTTACAACGAGGGTCGAAACTTCGTCAACCGAAAGATGCTGATTTGATTTCCTCTCTTTGTGGCTAATCCAAACTTCCTTTACGGATCTAATATTTTTTCACACAAGTCTGAGTGCAGACTATATGCCAAACAAATCAGGGTACAATGATCTGTATAACAAGGAAAAATGGTTCATCTGCGTGTAGCCAGAATACTGCCAGGTTTCCCAGGCCATGCCAGGTGAACTCTCTCGGGGAATTTACAAACGGAGAATTCGGCCAGCCAAAGCCTGTTCCGCAATGCGGTGGGACGTTGTGTGAAAGCCGCAGTTCATCGGGGACCAGTGTCTTTGGACGGGGTTAGGCGTCGTATCGGACCGGATAACAGAGACGTCACCTACCACCAAAGTTCTTTGGCGGTGATACGGTTAAAACTTCAAACATTGGGTTCCGATGATCCTCGTTAACTTAAACAGTTTGACCGCTACCATGAAATGACATATATCACATACAGGTTCAAATGAAGGAACTAGGCAATTAGCGACCGAGGAAACCTTTTGCGGAATCATCCGGTTTCAAAAGCTGAATGAACTTATTTTGTGGGTTGGAAAATCATTCTATATATCATTCTATTCTATATCTGATCGGGACCACAGTGGTAACAAGATATGGAAAATTGCACATGTGCGATATGAATAACGGAATTTGTGAGTGGTTTCATTTATTTGTTCGTAGATCTCAATCAAATGTTAACCAGAAAAAGCATGAAAATAATGAGAAACTTGGCTCTCTGTCATACAGATGTGCGAGACTCCTACTTTTAATTCTAAATGCAGTATATGAGGTTCACAATTCATCTGGTAAGCACGCGTTCAATACGTGAAGAGGTTTATAGATAGATATAGATATAGAATGTGGAATTTTCATAAACTGCAATGTGAGCCGAGCAGCTCCCTCATCGACCAAGAGCAAGAATACGATACGATACAGTTTTACTAATACTAATAATGATTTTATTTCTGTTTTATATATATTGAATATTCCCCAATAAATTGAATTTACAAAAAGTAGAATGCAGCGAATCAAATGACGATGCGTGCAGGTATTAAACAGCCAGAAGAATAAGAATCTGTGATCGGGTTGAAACACACGATCTACAGGTCACTGTGATGTTGACCATAATCGCCAGACGAATGCTGCTGTGTTCCGTTAATATTGTACACTTGTTCCCTTCACTGACCAGAATTTCCATTGGGGTCTGAGGACTCAAATTATCTATGCGTTCACCAAACCATGATTCATCAAAACAAGCGTTGTAAGGAAATAAATGAACTGAAACACTTCGCAAGTGTGCGGTAATGAGTGTTGATTTATGCACCGACCACTACAACCACTCTCAGAAATCCGACCCGATAGACCCCTGGCACACCTTATATTTGAACAACTTTCGTAATTCCTAATCACCCCGTATGACAGAAAATGGAATATCATGATAGATTTCGGATAGCTCTAGTTCATTGGCCGGGTTGTTGTGACAGCTTTCTTAGTTGTATGGATCTGTCACACTAGCTCAATTTAAGCGAGCGCGCATTCCCGTACAAGTATCTGTAGCAAACACACTGCTATGACTATTTTCTGTCATAATTTGGTACCTCGAAACTACTATCGGAAACCGACACGAACTTGTTGGCAGTGACAGGAGTGCATCATTAAGCTGTTCGATTGATGTTATCCAGGACTTCCTGTCACTTTATAAGTCAGAATAAGATTCAGAAACTAGTCTGTAGATGCACGACTCCAATGTCTGCATTTCCATAATTAGTGACTATGAAAAATACCAGTACCTATAACTCGTTGAATGGAAAAAGGAAAGTGGACCATTCACTCATCGTTATCTGCAACATTTTGGTCACATACTGATACAAGCAGCAACTATTTTCCCAGAAAACGTTCAAATTACCGATTTTTCTTATACTCATTATTTTTCGGTTGATTAAAGGATTATAAATGGTTAAGCGATATAAGGTAATGCAGCAATGAAAAAAATGCTACTCAACAGGAGGCTGACCAAAGTCCGAGGTGAACGAGGTCAATTATGTGACAGCCAACCGCAGCATTTCAACACGAAGGCAAACGCCATTCGGAGCGTGTGGTTCGATCCAATCGCCTTTGTTTCCACACACCATCTGTTTCATTTGTGTTCGTATAATGAACCAATCTCTGCGTCTGTGACCCTCATGCATCACTTTGTAGCCGAGTAGAAATGTTATTCCGCATGATGAACTTAGAAGAGTTCCAGAGATAACTGACCAGTATTACTACTTCATCTGCTGACCGGTGCATCGATTGCAAACCAGAAAAGATTAATCAGAGAAATATCTCGGGTGGGGGTAACCCGGTGGTAACATTACCAAATTATCACCCCGGGAATGCGTATTCGAATCCCTCCACCACCGCCTAACATCCCCATTGTGTGTTGAATGGTAACCCTTTGATTGGCCGCTTCCCACTTCCTGAAAATTTTATCTTTGCATATTCAAAAAAGGAAGTAAAACAATGAAAAGAAAAAGATAAAGTATACTAAAGTATAGTAAGACTTGACTAAGATGTTGACAAAATATTGAAAATCGGTTCTCGTAGCTCGGGTGAACTGAATTCCATTTCGCCTGTTCGCCGAGCTTGGCAATTTATTCGCAAGCGTTTCATCACCAGCCGAGGTGACATCATCAGTGCTTGTGAAGTGGCAGTGTTCTGATTGTATCCGTTCGTTTATACATTTGTTCGTCTCTACCGCCTATTTTCGTCCCCTGTTCTCACTGTGTTCGCCGTTGCAATGGTGCCGGGGGGTGAGAGTGGTGGGAGCGGGGGAGGGGGTTATTCTTCCATCCTGATTGCGGCTTCGGTCTCTGGTTCTCCGGGTATGGCGTGACCTTTTTTGTTGCGTCAGTTAATCATGAGTTGCATTAGCGTGTACATGCGATCCAGTTCGATGCGTCTGTTTGTTAAGTTGATTGAATAGCGCAAAGACTTGAGAAATTCTCTGGTGTGTTTTGACCACGTTTGGTCGACAATTTTCACTGATTCAAAGTCAAACTCATGATCTTCTTGATCTTCATGGAGGGAAATAATCACGGAAAAATTCTCACAAACGTGGTTCGTAAAAAATATGAATTCGATATTCTCACTCTCCTCGCCTAGTGGACTAGACAATATAAAAGGCGCAAATCTATTTCATTCTGTGAAAAATGTCTGCCACAAACATGCGTACACAGGTTATAGAGAATGTACAATACCGGTCTTCGTAGGTGACAAGTTCCTTCTGTGTACGTCGGTTGAGGACAAAGTTGGGAATGAGTGNNNATAATGGACCGCATTATGAAAAAAAGCTGAGATTTGGACCTTCGGCTTAGGTCGGGTATTGCGAAGGACAGTATATTTTTTAGCATATATAGTTTGAGTATATTTTTGAGGCTAGTGTGAACCCCATATACCATAAATAGACACCGCACTTTAAGCATGAAAAAAAATATAAAAACAAAAGAGAAAACCATCCACCAAATACGAAGGCAAATATTTTCAATCATCACGGACTCTCGCAATCAAGAATTTAAAAAAACTGATCAAGAGAACAATGAAAGTGTATTACTCTAATTGTCACAATCGGCAGAAGAGGGACATTAGCAGTGGCCTCAGATAGGATGTATTATTATTATTATTATTATTATCACAAGTCTGAGTCCATATTGTGCCAATCAAATTCTATGATTTATTTGTGGAAGATATACTTCCAGGTAGGTGAATTTTCCTGGAGAAATCACGACCGAAGCAAGGCAGCACGGTATCATTAAACCTGGTTTCATTCCATCCAATCGAAAAAAACGAATAGATCACAATGTTGGTCATCCGTTATCTTGAGACACTCAGGTTATCCAAAGCTTAGCAAGAGTGCCAGATGCAACTGTAATAACAAAATCTAACGGTGCTCTGGAACACTGCTTGCAGTGAATTTCAAAGGATTATCGAAATTACTCACCCCTAGCAGAAGATAGACATGTAGAAGTAAAAAGACAAATGATACTTGGAATAACAGCAAGTAAAAAAGAGTTCCACGCAGCTATCGGCGGTCCACATGAAAAAGGACTCGAGCGTGGCACAAAGTTTATTGAGAGCCATCCGTTGTTGAAATATACCGAAGAGTATGAAGTAACTACATCCTTCCGCATATTTTCCTAGTTCCTGCACTACTGTATAAAGAGGGGCATTAAAAAAGTGGCCATATTAAAAAATGACATATGAAAATTCTCCTCAACAGCTTCAAGTAAAATGCGACAACAAAAGGATGGAACCCCGGAAGTTCAACTTAAATGAATCAAAGTAGTCAAAGTCAGTGCCCGCTCCCACTAGTAATTCAAACCAGGTTTCTGCCGATTCTGCCCCTCACAGAGTAGGCAAATAGGACACCACTGGATTGATCAAACAAAAAACGGTGTTCCCTTGGCCAAGCACTCAGATCGGCTGACATACTGTTATATAGTCTCTTTGAACAATCCCAGTCCTAGTCTTAGTCTTTGAAACACTCACACAAAACATTAATTCAACTGTTACATCGCGTTTTTCCCATTCAAGGTCATCCTCAAATTTTATTATCTGTATGAAATAGTCTATGATAAAAGCAGCGATAGTGTACGATATCCTGCAAAAGATGTGTGCGCTTAGATTTGAAACACTATTAAAGGCGTCATTGCCATTCAAAAACAAATTTCTTGTTTCCCTCGACAGAATATAACGAACTAGAGAACCCAGTGTTCAGTGTGGAACGACATGGGCAGTGAGAAAATTGATTTGGAATTTTCACGATCACCTGTGATGACGTTCCTTGAAGGAGCAACTTATCGAAGAGCTTAAACACAAGAGACGCATATGCGATGGGAGGACGTTTTAGGAAGAGGTGCAATGAATGCAGATCTTCAGCAAACAGGGAAAGCTTTGGTTTCCATGTACTGATCAAGGAGAATTGACTGTGAGCATTGGGGCAGTGTATCAACGCACTCCTTAAGGTGACTTATCGGGTTTAAGAACGAAAAACTCCTTCCGAATAGCCTTCTGTCGAAAATTGAAGGGTTCTGTGACGTCGGGGTAGATGTTTGGGCTATCGATAGACAGTCCGCTGTCTGTTACTGGACTTTTTATTAAATTCCCGGTTGATTTTACCAACGTCTATTATAGTCCGAGACACGGCTGAGGAACGGACACTCAACCTCTTGATGGTGTGCAAGGTTTCCCGATAGGTTTTGTTGATCAGGAGTGTAGATTCTGTTCACTTTATGCAACTTGCCTTGGATAGCAAGTGATAATAGCTTGACTCTGATAGGGCTTTGCGTTTGTATATTGTTTCCTTTCGATTTAACCGTTTCAAATAAGGAGATCATTCGAGCGCAAGGAATTGACAGTGTCTTTCCAGGATATTATAGGCTGCGGAGAAAGTTTAGACAGTGTTAGGTGATTACGGAAATTAGAAATATTAGATAAGCAGAACATATCAAAGTCTATCTAGGAGAATATCATACTGAACTTCTCTAGTTTCTTTGGATGACATTACAGTTCTCTTCTTCTGATTTCGCCCATGTGCGTAAAAGTTGTGATTCCATAGATCATACGCTATTGGGGACGCTTTAATACGAGCAAGGTCGGAGGACCGAAAATGGAAGACTTACGGAGCTGATGCATTAACCACTTGATGTTCGATCTGAGTAGAGCCTGCAGAAAAATCCGTGATTGATGCCAGGATGTAACCCATCCTCAAGGAAGAGTCTTCAACAATCGGTTGCTGGAACCTTAGCATTGCTCGAAAACGTTAAACTTAATGATGCACATCACCGTGTTCTGCTTACGTTTTCGGCGGATATGGATTTCGACTCTTTGTCCTTGTGCTTCTCAGACAAGAGTGATCTTATTGGTCGTTCAACTTCACTGACGGTAATGATCATTTTGGGTCACTTGATCTTGGTATTATCATCCATCAGATTTGGAAGTGATTTCCGTACTGAGACGGTAAAACCTTTAACACACTAAAAGTTGAAACTGCAGATTTTCAGATAGAAATATTCTCTTTATGTACATCAGCCAATCTCCTTTTTCGGCCTCAAAACAGAGTTCGGTTACTAAACTCTTCCAATGATTTTCCTAAACCTGTTATTTATAGTTGCAGCAGTCGCAAAACCAATCCTATAAGACAACCCTGTACTCGTTAAAAAATCGAAAACTGTAATATTTGTTTGTCAATTTAAGTATTCCGGCGTAAAAAGGATGCATTCCTCGAATGTAATCGTCTGACTGCAAGCGTGCAAATGCAGCAATGGGTTTGAAAGGATGAAGATCCGCGTAAGGCTCTAAGTCAATCAAAATGTCATTCTTATTGCAATAATATCCTTGAAAATGATTGATCGACTTTACTGCGATAATACATCGATACTTGTGACCCACTGATTTATGATGTTATGGTTAACAAAGACCATGTTTCCCAACCCAGAATTGACTGAAGTGCTTCATCCAGAACCGTCTAAGATTACCAGTGATAGCGCACTCTTGTCCAGCTCGAATTTCAGTAAACCACACACCTATCATTATGAATTTGATTTCGGATGTCTCACGTTAGTATAGATTCAATCTTTCATCGCATATACTGGTTTACCAAGTTTGAACATCTTTTCCCCATTAACTGTATACGTTTCGCCACCATACCTCATCGAAAATGATGATCCAGAACCATCAGAAGGAGAAGTTGCACTCCTGAAAACTTATCCAAACTTAAAGATATGGTTTCATCTACCGATTTCACTGTCTTTGCCAACCATGACAACTCTTCCAGTTGTGAGCATCAAAAATGTTATCCTAATTTTTGCTATGATCTGTGTTGCCCAGTTGAGACCTTATATATTCGACCTGACAGATTCTCTTCGCCTCTTCTAAAACGGCTTCGTCGTGATAAAGAAAAGGCTTACAGGACTGGAAGGCACAGTGTTGTCAAACAACTATCATTATTGATCAAAATGGAAATGCAGCGCCTAAATCGGATATATACAGAAACTCGTATGGGAAACCAGAGCTGCCGCGATATGTCGTCTGCTTTGAAGCAGCTCTGTGAATCATGTAACAGATCTTTTCCGGATGTTGAGGAGCTAAACCGTCAACTTGCAAATGCTACTATAAGGAACACAACACCATCTTTATTTGCGTCCATTGAGGAGAACCAATCTGTCACCCCTGTCCTGAATGTACTCAAGTCCCTTAAATCTAACAAGGCACATGGCCCTGATTCGTTGTCCTAAGTCCCTTAAATCTAACAAGGCACATGGCCCTGATTCGTTGTCCCTCTTCCTACTGAAAGAGTGTGCTGACCAACTTGATTCACCTATTTCCGAGTTGTTCAATTTGTATGTGTCATCTGGAAGCCTTCCTGATTGTTGGAGAGCTGCTCGGATAACACCAATGCCCAAAAAAGGATCTTCCAAATACGGACCGATTGCATGCACATCAGCATTATTGAAATTTTTCGAAAGAATCCTTCTTAACCGGCTGACTGTTTTATCTGTCACTCGTGACCCTATTCAGTTTGCTTACAAACATTCACTTTCCACTATTGATGCTGTCGCTCACATTGTTCACTCCGTTTCATCCTTATTGGATAAAGGGGCTGGCATCGTCCGTTTAACTTTTCGGATCACTTGACCGCGGCATTCTCATTCAACGTCTTTCGGATTGTGGTCTGGCACCTAATTTACTGAATGTATTAATTAATTACTTTACTCATCGGACGCAATACACTTTTTGTAACGGTAAATCTTCCTCCCTGCTGGAAGTTAACTCTGGAGTCTTTCAGGGTATAGTTTGGTCTCCGTTTTTTAATCGTATATTAAGGACCTTCCAATCCCTCCCAACTTTATCACCTGCAACTATGGTGGTCGGGTGTCCCTCAACTGTTCCTGATTGTTTCTGTCAACTTCAAGTTTGTCTAACTAACATTTTTAGTTGGTCAACTTCTCGATCTTTATTGCTGAATGTAGATAAATGTGTGGATTTTCTTTTTAGCCTTAAAACAGGCATGCCTTATCAAACCCTTTTGAGCGATCAGCCTGTACTTTCTGTTAATGGTAACACCATCCGCAAAGCTAACTGTGAAATATCTTGGAGTCACTTTGTCACACAATCTTTCTTGGTCCAAACATGTTGAAAACGTTTATATTCGGATTCGTAAACTATCCTTCTACGCTTTTAGGTTTAAAAAGCTCAGCGTTCCCCTAAACGTAATTCTTAAATTTGTGACTACATGCATTAATCCACATTGGTTGTACTGTTGCCCAGTATATTTTCCTGGTCTGAAGGAGAAAGACTTTATTGTATTTTCCAGATCTCTTAAACTTCTTTCTCGTTGCAGCGGCCTTTCAAAGACCGTTTTGGTTGATTTTATTGTGAGCAAGCATTTTGATTCATGCGATCGATTTATCGGCCATATCCTGTCCAATGAAGAACACTGCCTGCACTCCCATCTCAATAAATCCGTGTCTCATCCGAGTACCCGTTCCCAATTTCGGATTCTTTGTGCACGCACCACCACACACGAAAACAGCATGATTCTTTATTTTTCCCGTATCCTGATCGACCAAGCAAATATTATTACTGACCTGAACAATCATCTGTCACATTAGGCTTCTCTCTAATCCGTTTGTTTTACATTCAGTAAATGTATATTTCTTCTTTTTTCCAATGTTTAACGTTTTCCTCACTGCAACTTGTCGAAAGTGCTGAAAATTCATCCTATCGAGTGCATAAAGCTTCACTTGACTTGACTTGAAAACCCGCCTTATGGATGATTAAAAACACTAAGATCTTAGTGACCATCATGGCATTGATAGCTGTCATCCAGATAATGAAGATAGACTTCTCAGCATAAGCTCGGAAGACAACCTGTTCCTCATTAGTACAAGCTTTAGACACCCAAAGCGTCACCTCGCCAGATGGTGTAACCCCTCTTCGGCAATGATGTTGCATCAGATTAACCAAATCGCTATAAGCTATCGATGAATAGCGTTTGTGAAAGTCTCCTGTCCGTAGCGGTCTACCTGTTTGTGCCAAGTTGTCCATGTACTTGGGCGGCTGAAAAAAGATGAGATACAAACAGCTTTCCGAAAAAAGACCGTATTGACTGACTATCAAAACGAGTTGGCCGCAAGGCAAACNCCCCCCCCCCCCAAGAAGTGCAGATCAACACTGAACAACCACCCAAAACACAATGTCCCCAGCAATTTTATACAGTTGTGGCCCTACGCCGTCCAGTTTTAAAACACTGGGTTTCCTCCAACTCTCTCTGATTCCTTGATGCGCGTCGGACAATCCCTTCAGACAGAAAGTATGGTGAAGGGTACCTGTCCCTGAGGTGTAAACTAACAAAGAGCGTAAGAGACAATCGAGAAGCCTGGTCGTCGATAGCTGCAAAGGAGATGGAATCAGCAGCTAGGTGCGGAAACACCTGGTGAATTTTCCTACTCATCCGTGCTACTGATCCCAAAAGACAGTCCGTTAGTGAAACAATCTGCGCAGTAGCCGGCACGCCGAAATAGATTCACATCGCAGTTCAATCAGTCCCCCGGGGAAGGCTACCCCAAAGCAGTTCTCCTAAGAGTGCACTCTGGTAACAATCCACAGAACCGCCCACAGAAGAGTAGATCCGAAAGGAACTCCAAGCCCTGAAACGCCACAAGGTAGCTGAATCAGACGACCTACCATCTGTTCTAGGCAAAGATGAAGCTCATGTGAGAGAACTTACCAGACTGTTCGTGAAGATCTGAGAGAATGAAACTGTACTCGGTACATGGGGAGAATCGATTTTTACACCCATTTACAAGAAGGGCTGTCGCAACGCCTGTTCCAATCACAGGGACATAAGTCTGATTCCAATAGCGCCAAAGCTGTTAGCGTCCGTTTCATTACGCAAACTAAGAAAAATTCGTCAAGACCAGGCCAGGTTTCGTGTATCCTTCGCTAGGTCATAGAACACCGCCACCAAAAGGTATGAAGAACTATTGTCGTGTTTTTAAACAAACAGAGCGACCCTGGACTCCATCGATCGCCCTGAGCTGTGAAACTGTTTGTTAAGATAAGTAGTACCTGAGAAGTATGTCCTGTTTCTAAAAGTACTCTACCGTCAGACCTTGGGGGAAGTTAGGGCTTATGATGAAGTCTCACCTTCATCTCCCGTGACCAGTGGAGTGCAACAGGGTTCAACTTCGGATAACCTTATGCAAAAAGCGTGATATAAAATAAACGAATGTTGGCGTCGAGTTTACCAAGGATAGAGTAGTAGACTTAAAATACGCAGATGATATTGCCTTACTCAGTGACAACGCACCAGCGATTCAAAAAACGCCGAATCGTTGGGCTACTTAGGTTGATCGTTATGGCACGTTCTTTGCACCTCCGTAGTGGAAGTTGTTGACGCAAGATTGGCGGGAACCTGTGACTGCACACTAGAAGTAGTAAAAAGCTTTGTCTGCCTGGAGAGTTGCACAACGGTTGGCGAGGGTGTGGTAAGAATATTTCAGCGCGTAATCCAATCTAGATTAGCGTTTGCTAACCTGCAACAAATCCCTTTCCTGAGAGGGCGTATGTATTACGCAACGGTACGTGCCGCGTGGTTTTACGGCTGCGAAACCTGGCCTTTCCGAGTAGATCACGTCCAACGACTATCCGTCTTGGGCAACCTTTGTGTGTGCAACATCATCCGCGTATGGTGGGAGCATCGCGTGGATAACGATGAGATCAGACGACGTGTGTTAGGATCAGATAGTCTTCCGATGAGCAAAATAATTTCACAGCATCGTTTTGGGTGACTGGGCCACGTCATGCGAATGCCTGAGTAACGTCTGCCATATCGAGCACTATTTGCAGACATCGGTCCGGGCTGTCAAAAACAGCGGGTGGGTAGGCTATGACGTGGCGAAGGGGGTTATGAGATTGTGTTCGGATTTGGCCCCCAAAGATTAACAGTGACTGGA
>UZAN01042970.1:0-19417 GCA_900618425.1 Echinostoma caproni
CACCCGCCGACCTAAGAGGATTGGGAGTCGCATTTTGGCCCTAGCGGAAGCGATAGGAATCCACTTAAATAATCCCCCCGATGCTTCCAAAATCAATTTTTAAGAACACTCGGTCTTCCATGGCCAACACCACACACGACACAACCATCCCCACCCGCCCCTAATGACCCAAACAAGTGCTCATGTGTGAGGACCAAAGTGTGAGTGACATCCGGTCATGTAACTGGAATGGTAATTATCTCTTTCCAACTTGTCCTGATCTCTCCCCCCCTGCCAAAAAGTTTGATATAAATTGTGATATATTAGCCTGTAGAAGTATCACCGCAAACGAGCTTGTTCGCTATTTTGTGTTTCCTTACAATGGGTATGGATGGTATATTCGGACAAAAGAAACTCAGTTTGCCTGGTTTGCTTGGAGATGTTCATCCAATACCCGATTAGAATGGAAGCCTTCGATTGGATGTTTTGAATTTTACATGCTATCCTTGTGGTCGGCCTGGGTCTCTTCGGTGATAAAATACCGGCTAATACAGTGAATTCGTACAACGGATGAAATTTGGCAAGAACTAAACCACAACAGTCCATTGACGCATTTCTCCTCACTTACCGCTCGACTCCCAATCAAGCTACCTCAGGACGGAAGTCTCCGGCAGAAATGTTTCTAGGTCGACAAAGGCGGCTTGTTCTCGACGCCATAATTCCGAGCGCGCAAGATATTGCAGAACCACGCACTGCTAAACATATCAACATCATACTGAGGAAGTTGAAGGTGGGAGATCATGTTCATGTACGCAATTTCGGAAGTGGATTGGTGAACTGGATTACCTAAGAGGTTCTAAAAGAAACAGATCCGTCACATAGAGTCAAAGTGGGACGATTCATATGGACTACACATATCAACCACCTCAGACCTATAACCGGGCGACAAGACTCAACGAAACGCTCCCCTGATTGCATACCCATGGATTTACTGACGGACTACCGGATTACGAGCACAAGTCCGCCAGATTTCAGTACCGACGTCGAGGTACTTGATATACCTGACAGGGGACAATCAACTCGAACTTGAGCTCCAATACACCGACAGATCATCAACCCCAAGAATCAATCATATGAGTCATCAGTTGTGTGTGCTACTTAAGCTTTTAAAAGGGGGCAGTGTAGTGAGAGTTCAAATTCTGCCGCAGCTCACTCGCGTTGGATTTCACGTGATTGGTCGGCCTGCCATCGATTTCGACATCAGTGACAGACCCGATGTGTTCACTGATCTGTATTTCAGATGTCGGCCTTGTAAATCGTTTTGACACAAGAACAGTCAGCCCGTTTCAGTTTAGTGAATTGTGTTCTTCCTAATCAGCGGCGTACAGTTAGAACAGAAACTCCAGTCTGGTTCTTCCCAGTTGTGTAGTTCACTGGATGAATGAAGCATTCTAAGTAAAGATGAGCTCCGGTAACTATTCGGTTCTATTTGTTTTTTATCTTCCCAATAAAATTGTGCGCAAAATTTATATCATTCAAGCTAATTAAAATTTTTAATCTCAGACGGCTCTGAGGATTCAACATAATGAAAATGTAAATCCTTTTTTCAGTTTCTACTAAAGCTTTGTGCAACTATTTTACCGTAACCACGTCCAATTCACTGCAGCCCAATTATTCATTGAATATATGTTCATCTAGTTGTTCGGTGAATCGTTTGAGACTACTACCGTAGACCTGACAGGAACTTCGAAATTTGGTTCACAGACTGCATAACTGATACACCTTCCTTGCATTTCTAGAAAAGTGACAATCTTTAAAAGAGTCATCAATCGTGACCATGCAAATAAAGAATACGAAATCCATCGATGTTAAAACACGATAATTTCTCTCGATTGGGTAGAATAAAAAATCTAGGTAAATTTTCGCTTCCACTGTTTTACTTTTTACTTTCTTTTAATTAATGACACTGATACATTTGAATTTCGTAAAAATGACCATAGTACGTTCAGAAATAAGAACAACTTCTTCAGCCTCACAGTGAACTGGTTCAAAGTTTGACCTTTGCTTTCTAAATAGATAGTCTGAGCAGTCACACAGTGATCGTTCACATTTTACGTCGAGTTTTCTATTCAACACGAAATATAAGACACATTTAATCTGATTAAAGGAACACATTTTATTCAACCAACTGAATTGTTTTGTTTTAGATTTTTTCTCTAAACATTTCCATTTGGTTTAAAAGTTAAAAACGTGAGTACCGAATCTGAGGTACGTGAAATATTTCTGAGACAAACAAACGCAACGGGCCCGAGAATGCCAAAAAGCTATGTATACCTATTTAGGATACTGTGGACTGCCCAGTAACGATTGGACCTATGGACCACTATTTGACAGGAACTGTGTACAATTCGTTTCGGCAGAAATGATTGATGATAGACTTGCTTTTCGTGTGGCGTCTGTAAACAAAACGACCATTTGGAACATTGTACGTATAAAACAGTAGACTGTGAATGGAAGCAAATCAGATAACATTGAATTTCAGGGTGAAAGGAGTAACCCTCACAAAGTGTTCGTCTCAGAATATCTTTTATTCCTTTATGACCCGCAGACTGTTCAATGGAAGATAATTCATTTGTTTCTGTTTTTACCGAGTCATGTTTTTTGGAATAACCGGATAAATTCTTTCGTCGCAACTGGAAAGGTATCTATGAGTACAATCTATAACGACACGAAAATGGTTGGGTCAATCAAAGTAATGACCCTGCATTCCTGTGACACTGCTGCAGAGCCCGATACATTGGTGAACGTAGCTCGGATTTATCGAACCGCAGGCGAAATTTACATAAAAGATGTTTGTCATTGACAAGGTCATGCTGAAACAGGAATCAAACCGTTACAAATGGAAGTGAAAGGATGACTAACGAATGTGTTCGACATTCTTATTGAATACCTACTAAACGACCGGTATGAGGGTGAAAGAATATTGATGCAAAGAAATTTTGATTGCAGCGCTTTTGTTATATTCTGCATATCCTTGGCTATCATTGTACCATAGTGTAACGAAACTATCAGAAAGGTAGCAAACCCAAATACTTTAAAAAGTTCGATCAACAATTCACCTAAGTAGACTACTTAAGATCTTACTCGTCGACCCGGGACCCAATCTGTAAAAGCCACCTGCCAGAATCTGTAAATTAAAACTGCTCAAAACGAAAGTAATACAACCCAGTTCACAATAAAAAGAAACCAATTTTCGAAATCGCTAGCGTCCATTTTCCTCAAATATTCGCATGTTTTCCCAATCAAACGTTTGGGTTTTATTATGAAACAAAAGTTAATTACGATAACTTACAATTCATTGCATATTAGCTTTCTGGTATTGATACCATAAAGAACAAGCCTTCACAGTGACAGTATTTCACTTGAAAATGGGATGCCTAACCACTATTTTCCGTAGTATTTCTCTGAAGATAACAAATAACAGTTTACTTTAAATTGATCTGATATCCCTAAGTGACAACTACGATTAATCAAAGAAAAAATGATGCTTTGTATTTTTATTCGAAAGTATCAGTATTGTCTGAGGTGCGTGTCTAGGATTGCGACTAGTCACCATTCCCTTGCACCTCGTGAAATGCTCCCATCCGATCAAGCGTCTCAAATAGCCTCTGCTGAGGAAGCCCTACTCATTGCCTTCTTGTGGCGGTGTTTTCTCACCAAAGTGAAAAGAGGAATAACCGACATCCGGGGCAATAACCGCGTTGGTGGACAACTGGTAATTCACCTAGAGGAGTTAGCCAAAAACCCTGATTCCAAAGCAACCAAGAGGAGGCGTACGAACCACACCTTTCTAGTTGGGTAAGGGTCAGCGGCTCAATTAGACATCTAGGTGTGTTGAGCATCTTGGACGTTCGACCCCGTCCAAAGGGTATGTGATCCGATGAACTGGACAATGGCTCCAAATGGATTGCGGTTCTCACACCACCCCGCTGCCTTGCGGATCAGGCTTTGGCTAGCTGAAGGCACTGGTTGTGGATTTCTGAAGAAAACTCACCTTCCTTAGCCAGGGTAACCTGTCAGGTTCCACATGGAAATCATGGAACGTTTTTCTTTTTATCAAGAGTAATGTACCACGATTTGTTGGGCAGTCTGGCATCGGACTTGTGTGAAATACACACACACACACACACACACATATATATATATATATATATATATATATTCCTACGGTAATCGGTTTAGCTAAGCAAACATTCATTCAGTCTATTCTGATAAAGCTTAAATGGAGGCTATGTACAAATAATTTATCCTGCAATCAATGAAATTGAATACACATCTAAGATTATTACGCAAACGTATTACACCCAGAAATCTCGGTTTCCAAAAGGACAACTTTGAGACAAACTCGTACCACTAGGATGTGTAGGATTCCGAATTTGGTCTGGCCTTTTAGAACACCCATTCCGTTATTACACCTGTGAAAATTGGTACTCATTGCGCATATCAAATTCATCTTTTTAAACTAAACAGAAACTGAAAGCACACTCCGTTTTCCATTGATGACAATGGCATTAAATATCGCACAACAAGTTATTTTTGATAGAAAAATGGATCGCTCTGGACAGCTTATAAGAAATTACGCACCTATTAACGAAGTAAATATAAGACGAAACACGAGCACATGTTAATACCGATCCAATGAGCGTAAAACTCACAAAGAATGCAATTCACATTGGGACATAATGAATCATACGCTACGGCGTCGACGTTATTTCACTCAATGCAATTGAAAATAACTCTGTCTGCCAGTAAGCTACTACGAAAATTAGCACACATATCCATCAATTATTTATTTGTGTACAACTGATTGACTAACCTGGTGCGCTGTAAATATACAAGGAATACTAAAGGTTTAGCATTGCGGTTACGTAATAGTGGTTTGAAAGACGAATTGGGGTTAACTGTGTTTTTCTGTCATGACAGTGGTTGGTAAAATTGATGACGCAACCGATTATTCATGGTCAAGTGATCACAAGAAATCCATGGTCATCTGTTGCAAATCATCTCATGTCAACAAGACACAATTGATTCCAATTCGTCTTATAAACAATACTGTTTATCCGAATCCGAAATGAGTTAGGTTCCTTAAGATATTTGAAACTTAGCGATGCGGAAGTCCAAAAGGCGAAGGTTATTGTGTATGTATTTCATTTGTTTCAGAACGAAGACATAAGAATTCAAATTCAACCGTTGTTAAAATAAACAGAATCCATCGGAATGATTTAGATCAAGCTTCAAACTTGACTTCAGTCTGCAAAGGAAATCGATGAACTGTGAACCATGAGAGCCTACACTGACTCTGCCTTAAGCATAGTTCTAAAGAAAAATAAAGCCTTTGGTTTCAGTGACCTTACCCTGGTTACGACTGATTTCAACACTTAAACCCTTAGGAGCCTATTCTAGTGAACATGGTCACATGAGTTATTTATCCACACAGTGATTGTATAGGTCACTTGCACATATTTTTCTTCTGATATTCCACGGAAGTAAACATTTGTCAACATTCGACTCCGTCTGTGTGTTTCACGGAATGTCTTTGGAATCAGGATACAGTAGCAGTGGATACTCCGGAGTTACGTGTATGCCATGTTACCGTGCTCTCTCCGGTTTGCACCGTATCCATCTATATCTTTGGCGATAGATTCAGCAACGTTTTTTCAAGTATCCAAACTAATTGTAGAAGGACCACGTTATGTATTCTTTTAAGACTTCACACTACAGTCACTTAACTCACGAACACCAACAAATATTGAATATACAAATGTACAGTCAACATGCAGGAAGGGAGTCCGCAGCCATACAAAGGCTGCCTGAGAAGACGAGCGGCGGTGGAGCGGTTCGAACCCGGGACTCCCAGATCACAAGTTGGTCACCTAACCACTTGGCCACCAGCACCTATCTAATATGACAAAATAAAAACTATCAGTTTGGACAAGAGAAGAAATTCCAAGGAGAAGATTGTCTCCTAAACACAGGTTTGTATCCGAACTAGTTGGGAGCATGACGTTCCCAGAAAATGTACAGCACAGAATGGCGAGATTACATAAGTGTCTGTTGAACAGATAGGAAGTAAGTTGCAATAAGTTTTCAAGTAGTGTCCAAAATATCTTACACAAATTTTTATGTATAGTAAGGATCGCCTATGTTTCACAGCTGTATCAACACGCAGGTTGATTTCGTTCTATTTTCTTCCTATTAAAGCACCCGAAAATTTAAGGAGAAACCACCTTCGCAAGTAGTGCCAATGGCCAATCATTGATAGACATCCTGTGATAGTTCAAGGATATCAGATTGGTTTTGTTTGAAGTGTGGTACGCGTTGACCATACCGCAAGGTACAAAAAATATCATGCACATGAACTGATATCGGAATATCACGATATAGAGGTATATTTATTTGAATGAGATTAGTTGCACTGATGACGTGGCCGAATCGGGCAGAAACTGCTATCCATTGTGCCCTAACTTCTCCATCAAAGCTTCAGTTGCTCTGAGCAAGACGAACTCTACCATATACTGTCTTTGTTGCCACGTGAGAATCTTCAGTCGGAAGAAGGAAACAAGTGTTCGAAAGACACAGATATATTGGTCCCTGAGATTGTCAGCGAAGACGAAAATATGAGTAGGAGAAGGTCCTAAGGAACCACCTTCCGTATTGCTGTTATATAATTTTGAACTAGATTTGTCCGCACAATTTACGCTTGATTTAGCAAGCATAAACCCAACCACGTTTATATACAACAAAGCAAAGTGAAACATGAATACGAGTGTACTGCTTTTGATAGGAATAAATTTGCAATTAAAATTTGTTTGTGGTTCACTTCTTAGGCATCATCACTACCAAAGGAAGATGGTTGTTCGAAACTTGCATTTGTGTTCTAACCAGTTTCTGAGCACTCCTTTATATGCTGTGTGCCATTTCGGAAAAAATACTTTCGTCTTTCTCAAAGATGTCACTTACCGGAGTTAAAGATTGTAATGTAAAAGGAAAGTATTTGCGTAACCGACAAACAAGCCGTTTCTCTTTAAAGCACGGCACGAATGTAACATCACACCATCTGTGCTAGCTTGGTATAGTAGAACATCAAATATCCTCACCTGTATTTATTATTATTTTTCTATTATATATGAAGTTTAATGTAGACAACAGAATGCATGCACCAGGTGAATTATTAAATTCAAAGCGTTTTATAGTACATTATTTTAGCAACCCTCCATATTAAAAACATCTTAGTTTGACGCGACCAGGTTTCCCTGCTGTTATTTTTCCGGAGAAAACCAATTTTTTCACAGTTAGGGATTAAGTAGGTGGTGTCTGTAAAGTTTGTTCTGTAATTTAAAAAAAATAAACTATCAACACTTGCTCCAAAGAAAAAATTTCGGAACTATAATGCATTCATCATTAGAACTATGAAAACCAAAAATCTGGGTAAGTTTTCAATTTTCCCCTAAATTAACAAGAATGACATAGTAAATCATTGCGCCCGATTATATGAGTGTTGCCAATGTTTGCAACCAGTACGTAATGGGAAGAATTACAAATCCATCTGTGATCTCATACAACTCCATCTATCATCAGTCTAATGTTAGGGCTTCAAAGTCGCAGAACACAAACCCATGTACGAATCCATCATATAATCATTTAAGCTGTCAATAATTCAGTTCGTTTAGTTTAAATTACCTACACGAAAATGAGGTTGAGATGTGGGCTTGAGACCAACTTGCACATTGTTAGGAGAATGAAATGTTTGCCATTACCAACAGGCGACTAGTGTATGAAACAAAGCCACTTTCCTCTTTACCCCCTAACAAAAATGTATTCACTCCCTAATTTAGGTGAACTAATATAACACATTGAAGAAGAAAATTTAAGACACGTATTGCGTGTTGCCTCATCCAAACGGTGTCTAAAAGTTGCATGCGTGGAAGTGGAATGATTTGCTTTTATGCAGAACACGATACGGTGTATATGCTTATTGTTTGAGGTCCACGCGACTATCACAACACTCCCGTGACGATCCACTCCTCTTTCTTCCTACATCAACCTCTCACTTCCGCTCCCACTATTTGGTACCACCACCATCATCTCTCTATTTGACCACGATTCACGGTGATCTGGTACACATATTTGCTCACACACAAACGGACATTTCGTTTGACCTTTAGGCTAAAGACAGCCTAATCCGTATCCACGCCTCCTGAGATCCGCGGACATCAAAGGATTAGCGGATGCATACTGGTGGGATGTAGCCGAATATATTGTTTGTTCCTGGCGGCAATTTCACTGAATTCGGCATCGTGTTATCTCGAGAAGCCTCCCACCTCCCCTTGGTGGTTGAAGAACAACCCTGCGTGCGAGATCCCAGTACCGACATCACTCAAGTCCACCTGCCCCATTCGATACACCCCCTTCATCAGAGCATCAATTCTCTTGTCAAAACCATCTAATTGTCAAGATTCACTGAGGTAGCCAGACCAGGCTTATGGTCAAAACGATGACGACCGTGGTGGTGAAACACGCATATGGATGGTTTGACCTGTCAAGAACCAGATGGAACGAGTGACTGTGACTTCCACAATGCATAATTTTACACCCCGTTTTCTCTGTTTGCGTTCATACCCCACTTCAGATTGGAACTCGTGAATAAGGAGAGCTGATGAGGTGTTGTTTCTGCTGACCGTTTGTTTTTTACTGAGCACATTCAATTACAACGCCGAACATCGTGAAACGGGGGACTGAAACCGAACATTCAACAAGGAGAACGTAAGCTGGAATTTTGCTTCGTCGATGTTTGTGATTCCGCTAGAGGGGAATAAATTTCAAATCCAACAGTTTGATAAGACAGCAATATAATGACCGCGATACCATAAAGCTTTTGTAAACTTTAAACCAGCGAAGCATAGAAGTAAAAAATCAAGCGACTTTGTTTGTTTTGTTTATATTCTTACTCGTGGGTCCCCAATACTCATCTTTTCTTTTTCATTCTACCTCCTTTTATTGAATATACAAATATACAATTTTCAGGATGGGGGAAGCGGCCAATCAAAGGTCTACCATTCAGCACACAAAGGTGAAAGTCAGGCGGTAGTAGTAGGATTCGAACACACATCCCGGGGGTGACAATTTGGTGACGTTACCACCGGGCCAGCACCGCCCACTCATCAATACGTAACAAAATTGGAATAGCTTACTAGGGCTTCGGAACCGGATAAAAAGCAGAGCATAACTAGGCCACGTTTTCGATTTAAAGTGTTCCGGAGTTGATTTAAAGCTCTTTGGAATTTAATTTGGGAATCTATCCATATCTATTAAACATGTTCTTTCTTATTTGAACGTTATCTTGGAAATGACGAGCCTACGAAGGAAAAGGATCACGATCAGAATGCTGCCCTGAACCCCCTCCTACAAGCGATTAATAATTTCTTGCCAGCACCTCCTCCAAAAATGTAACTTTGTGTGAATGCAAGAATGTTTTATATATACAAGTGGTGGATAGTCCAACCGCCATTAAGACATTCCCCATTCTTTAAAGACTTATCCTAGTCCTCCCCTAGATAATTTTGACGATATATAGGACCATCTTCAACTGAGTAAGCTGTCGCGTTTGACAGGATAAATACATAAAAATTGCAAAAAGTTGACTTTACCACATTGCTGATGCGAAGTATTTTTAAACGTTTGGTTTTCGTTTTTCCCAGTCGAAATCTTAACCAAATGGTGGATGAATATTTTTATGAAAAATTTCGTTCTATACAGAGAAAGAAAAAGCAAAAAAGCTCGGTAGGTTTTTACGCCTGTTCTGACCCTATGCGGTTTAATCATCAGTGAGAATACATTGAGTATTAAACTTGAGGTCACACAGGTAAAAAGCAATCCTACTAATCATTTAATTACTGAGTATCTGATAAGTAATTTTCATTTCATCAACCCATGTTTGCAAACTTAGTTCAAACACCTCACCTAGCTCATCTAATCACAGATATCTACGGGCATCTACTCGGTCAAAAGAATTCTAAACTGACTACTTGTCCAAAGGGAGTAAAGATTAACTGCCCGGTGGTCGGGTGGGCATTATAATTGCAATTGCACCCAACAAATGCACTTAGCGACTATAAAATAGTCAAGCTGATTCGATGAGTTTGTTGAATGATCCAAATGGTTTGGATCAAAATTTCGATATAAATTTAAAAACATTGTGTCTTGGTTTTATTATTGTCTGATAAATAGCAACATTTCACATTAAATTCAAACCCGTTTTGTACCCCTTCTTCATGCAAGTACATTCTATAATCTATTAGTTATTAGCCTCGGTCACCTGTTTTTGATAACACATTCGCTGGCGATTATTGTCATGGAAAATAGTGTAAAGACACAGTTCAGTAGCAAGAAGGTTTCATTGAAAGATTATTTTGGACTGCCTTTTATTTGTTACTGAAGGTTTGCCAAGAGATCTCTGATACATCATCTCTGTATACGAAAGAGATTCACTCTGTAGCCCGAATAAAATAGAATTTGTCTTGTGACCTGCTTTTATAATGTTCCCAAATTTAAAAATCAAGGTTGCTCTTGATCCTAAAGCCATATATTGATTGAAAGTCCCGACAGAAAAAAAAATATAAGTAGTGGAGACGATGGCGAAAAATCCAAGTATATTCTTGTTTTGAACTCATTTGTATTCACGGTTACCGGAGGCTGTGGATTGTTTCCTTTTGTTAATCACTGATTGTTCTCACTCTTCTATCCTCGTTAATAAATAATTTGGCTAACTTCAACGAATGAAGACTAGATAGCTCTATCGTACTGGTTAGGACTTATCAACAAAATGTACTACTTTTTGTTCCAATCGAGGGTTATATCAAAAGCAGCTAAGCAACACTAATACCGGCCATCGTGGGCAGGTGTAGTTGGGTCGATTAAATATGTTCTCATTTTGAGTTCGTTGCTCATGTGCAGACACCGGGTCTGGGTATCTCGGTAATTGTATGGGTCTAAAAAGATTGAGACCCATGAGTCCAAATAAGAATGGAACAACAATGCAATATTCTTCATAAAATTTATATTCAAAAGTAGACAATGTTTAACGCAACGCACAAAACACTAAGTAAAAGAAAGCGTAACAAATTTCAGAGAGTAAAAACATCGTGCAACCTTTTTATCATTTGTAAATAGTAAATAATTCCTCTAAAATTTCTAGGTTTCAAAAGCTGGTCGCGGTTTATTTATTGTTATTCAAGTGACAGTGAGTGGTATCATAGGTTACAAGGTCATATAAACGAACATGAAGGGTTCATTCACTATTTCATTTTTCCGGTGGTAAACATGCTGAATTTCGATTAGAAATGGAAGTTACCGTTGGGGTTTTTATGATGGAATCGCATTACTGTTGAGATATACACAGATTAAAACAGCTGTCCAGTGCCCCTCCCCCCGACTTACTCTTAATTTACTCAACGATTTCGTCGTTTGATCAAATCAAATCGTTCACTACACTCAAACAACATGTATTCAGGTGGTGAAAGTTTCCACTCGAGCCCTATCCCTGGAGGCTAGTGCTGAGGTGCGTGGAGTGTGATACCCGCGTTAAGGTTGTGAAAATGGGTTGTGTTATGTCGTATATTATATGATTACTCTGGCTTTACTTTCACTCTTTATCTCTGTGCACATTTAACCCGTTCAGGAAAATCTACTCAGTTATGACTTCGACTCTGACTGAGGCTGCCCAAAAGAGGCACTCTTTCTAATAACTCATGCGTATCCGTCGTTACACAGCTTTCAGTAGTGCGGTGATTCGTGGAATTGATGGTAGAATGGGAAATGTGGAAAATTAACTCACAAGTATCTCGAACTCTAGTGGGGCATAGCTTTAAGCCAAATAAAAGTTTAATAAAATCACTATGGTTAGATCGCGCTTGAACAAGTATCCCGCTGAGTATTGACCTGTGCACCAGGAATCTATTACTATTGTCAACCAGCGAACAAAAGATTGGGTAAATTGTACAAATAGGTAACATCTTCATGGGTGAATTAGTGAAAATAATAATCCCATTACAAAGTTAAGCCCACTTCATTGCTCACAAAACGTTTTCATTCAATCGAAAACTCGATACTGCCGTAAATTTAACACGCACACACTTTCAAAGTCAGACCTCAAATGTAAGGTCTGCAGCTTCTTTTCTTCCTTTCTGTTTTGTTGCCATTCGCATTTAATATTACGTGTAAGCTTGATTTAGAATTATTGATAACTAGTACGTTCTCCACGCTGTATTGTTTGTAGCAAATTCTGTGTAACAATTCAAATGATGCACTCAGCATGTCCATTATACACTTCTAACTCGACTGTGGGAGTCAGGAACACAAAGAGCGAAGAACAGCAGAATAAAGCTGTACGTCAGTTTCAGTTACGAATTGACGAAACCTTTTTACGTCCATGTAGCACTTCACATCGTTATTCGAGGTAAAGTCATTGACACTACTAAACTTATACTAGAACTAAATATAGACTATTTTAAAACGTAGATTGTTAGTCCGATGTAACATATGCGTAACAGATTTGCCGATTCATCAATTCAGAATCAAAATCAAACCAGATTTATCTTTCCACCTTCTCGGTGTTTGTCGGACAGAGAAAGAGAACCGATGTGAACGGTATGATCGTGTGAATGCTACCCTGGGATCTGGTCAGACAAAAGAAACCCACCCGGGTAAATAACTTCTCGAGGATTTTGGTACTGTCAGAAATCACCACCTTACACTATCCAGCGCCAGCATCAACCACCCTCCCCCCTTCTAACACGGGTTGCTTGACGCGTGTAGGCAATCAGCTTGCAAAGCAATGTGCAACAAACGGTTGGTCAAATGGATGGACCCAATCCTATGCCGGCGTAAATGAATGTGCGAATAAGGGGTGAACGAACGAGGTTGTCGTGAACCGACAACATCTCAGTGATGACAGGTAGACAGACAACCCGATTTGCAATCGCACATCACACGAATGCGTAAATGCTCTGTGAATCCATCCGTGGTGCCTGTTGATCGGTATGTGATCCAGTCTTATTTGTATACACATACGCGTGTGCTTACAAGTGTTGGGAAGCAGAGAGTGAGAGTGAACAACAGCAGAGTATTTGACACGGCCTTTTGTTTCTTTCTACAAACCTTGTCTAACGAGTACTTGGGTCGGTGAAATGTACCTCACATTACAAGCTGGACCGGTCCTCCAAACACAACAACTACTGTATCATGCCAAAGTTATTCATATTCACTTGGTGATGGTGTAAAATCACCACTGTGTGGAGTTGTTTTTCCCCTGAAGCGTTTCCTGACTTGTCTAGGGGCAAAATCCGTAAGGTTACAAGCTACTGGTTTATTGAATGACACTTTACGTAAACCTGGTAGGTTACTCACATACTGTTATAAAATTATATAACCCGTGGTGACACCTCAACACTCCGTTTGTTTAAGCATTACTGAGTTCTAGATGAATAAAAAAAATTTACTTTTGTCCTTAGAATAATACCCTGATGATTCTGGAAATTATTGGATATCAGCAAGCCTTTGGGTCTTAGTACGCCACACGTTACATGCGTCATTCAGAAGCACCCTTTTGAATCTACTTTCTTCGTGTGTTGGCGATATGTTCCGAAAGCGGAAAGAGAACAGCGTTCCTATCTTAAAATCTGGGAAGAAAAGAAGTCTTTGGTTCTGTACGGAAAACAGGATAGTAGAAATTTCTGTGAGGTGCAAATGTGTGTGTTCAGCATTTGCAGCCTCTCCATATTTACTCTAGGAACAAGATATTCAACCGCAATGCATCCAATGAAAAACCTGTGGATCGCCTCTTTAAGTTACATTTAAATTTAATCAAACGCTTTTCATTGTCCCGAACATGCCTCTCCCCTGAGGAATCTGAACGTTTTAAATTACTTCATCATTATATCTTTTGTGTGTCTAACAAGAACACTAATCTTGCCCAAGTGGAGTCAGAATTTAATAACGCACATTCATCAATTTAGTTCACAACTGAACCAGAGGAGAACGATTGCCTTCTGTTTTTGGATGTTCATCTGACCAGGAGCCCCGACGGCTCTATCCACAGAAAGATATTTCGCAAAGCAACAGAGAGTGGACAGTACACAAATTTTCATAGCTTCGTCTCACTCTATTAAAAACGTAACCTCATACGCAGTCTGGTGCAGAGAGCAAGGCGCATCTGTTCAGAAGATACTTTGAAGGACGAACTTGAACTAGTGAGGAGAACCTTACTAGAAAATGGCTATCCTGAGAAGTTTATCGACCGTAACTGGACTGAACAGAATAAGCCAACAAAGCTGCCAAAAGCGGAGAAGAAAATGCGTTTTATAAAACTTCCGTTTAAAGGTGATGTTGCCACTGAGAGGGTTAGTAGAGTTCTATCCTCCGCAGTAAAATCTACATTTAATGCCGCACAGCTAAGATGTGTGTTCTCTACGTCACCAAACATCCGATGCTATAACAATGATAAATTGCCTATGCTGACCTCATCTATGATTGTCTACCAATTCAAGTGCACCTGTGGTGCGACTTACGTAGGTCGAACGACAAGGCAGTTATCTCAACGGATCAAAGAACACAATCCACGCTGGTTTACACATGGTGGGAGTGGAACCGTGTCCAGCTCGATCGTTGCTCAATTGGCAGAGACGGGTCACTTGGTTGACATGCCCTCAGCATTTACAATCATCCATCGAGTCTCACCACACCCCTCAAAAGCAATACGTTTTCGTACGTTAGCGACCGCATAGGCGATTGGCATCCGACTCATGAAGCCTGAGCTGTGCGCACAACGCAAACTGATTCACGCTCTCAAACTCCCCTGACCAAGGGAAGAGAAAATTGCTTGTTCATACGACCATGACGTAGCACCATGACGTAATCACTTTGGTTATGTGGTTGAAACTGCGCACAACAAATTTAGAGTTCACTTGGGCTCATTGCCGAACACATGAGTCATTCACCTTTTTGTTTTTGTTTTGACCTTATCGAACTTGTTTCATATAAATGTGATTGTAAAGGCTTGAAAAGGAATTCACCGAAAACATATGTTCGCCTACACTGCATTCTTAAATTACTTTGTTATTCACTGGTGAAACCACAAGAGAACTTGAAAAGGCAACATAACCCCAAAGCGAACACATCAGAACAAACCCACCGGTTAGTTTCTAGTGAATCCTGAAGCACTTATGGACACTACTTTTTATGATAGGTATTGCATAACATTTTGATGCTCAACTAGCACTATAGATATGAAATCAGATGAACTTTTCACCAAGATGCATCATACATTTATCAATCTAGTCCTTACGAAGCTTCCCACCTGTACGGTATACATAGCGCTTTCGTTTCACCTTACATTCCCTTTAAGAACTCATCTCGGAACATTTGGCAGAATTGTACACATTAGCTTGATCTTTATACAGTCTCCAGTGTTCCCAAACTGACCACTGTCTGTTAAAGAGCATCCGATTCTGCAGTATCTTCAGCAAACGAAATCGTGGCATTCAGGACTAGCTTCATTCGTCAGCTGGAGGCTTATGGTTTGGGATGGTTGGGTTAGGGGTCGAGCGGTAAGCAGTTGATTTCGAGAACTCTACTGTAAAAATCATCAAAATGCACTTGAGTCGTTAACTTCAGTGAATGGCTGCACAGCTACTTAACAAATCATATCGGCATTCTATTTGAAATTAACTAGTCCCTGATGATCCCATGCGACTTGCTCTAATGTCGTCTTCCTCGGCATTCTTTGAAAATTACGACCCTTAGTGGACTGTATTGAGCAAAAAGGATAGCCATCAAAAGCTAAACTGAGGTTTTTTACCATCTGGTCCAATAAAAGGGCCGTTAGGAGTTTGGGTTTGGATGACATTACAATAGTTATCGTGTTTCTCCGAGTCCATTTTACGTAGCGCAGGTTGTACACGAACGATCTCCTGAGAGAATTAACCTATAAATGTCGGGAGCCTTCTCGTGTCTACGACATAAAGGCTTAAAAGCGGTAACGTCATCAGGCTTATAATACAGAGCTCAACTTGTTAACAACTTTGGATTCTCCAGTTTTTGTGCGAATATAGTTCCGATATTAGAAATTTAAACTGCTTACGATTCTGCTTGATCAACAGATGCAAACGTTCCTTCAGCATAATCACAGCTCAACATTGTTAATTTGGGAGCCTCCCGGTCTGGTCTCACTACAATCCATAAAACTTTTGTGGGCGGTTTTACAACTACCGACGGAAGAAAAAATACAGAAACATGATCCAAAATTATTCATTGAGAAATATGAAAAGCAGTTAAGACCATTTTTACTCCTTCATTGACCGGCTGATTTTGTGTTAAGAAAAGAAGAGTCGAAAACCACTCCCTCTCTCTCCTTCGATACATCTTGGCTAGATGAAAAGGGTGGAGCACCATGTGCACACAAGTTACCACAGGACGCCAATTTTCCCCAAATCCATACCCGTTCTTTCTCTAAGGGTAATAACGGAGTCTATCTAAAGAGGAACTGAAGTGTTGAATTCGCAAGTCATTCTAATTAAAAAAGTTTGTATGAATGCTAAGAAAGATATCTTTCATCCTTTTTATGATTCACAAACCGTGCTCACTTTTGTGTGTTCCTATTGAGAGTTAAACCGCTAAACATCGGATTAGAAGCTAAAACTCTTGCCGTAAGTGTACACGTTCTATGACCAACAATCGTGTCGATAGTGACCTAAGTTGAACATGTTCCTATTTTCATTACATCACAATTCCTAAACAAGTGTATTGTTTCTTTTCATGGGGCATTACGAAGAAGAAAAATGACCATAATGTTATCGGTTATGAAACTTGCGACTTTCTCACATCACATTTGAGTAACGGATAAATGAATACTAATATTGCAATATTCCATTGTTGCTCCCGGAGCACCTGTTCAAATAACAGTGAAGAAACTGAGTGATTCAAAAATATATAAGTTCCATGGCGTTTAGCTGCAATCTTGTGAAATCTGATCGACTGTTTCACTGCCTTCTAGCTCAGGTTTCATAAATTGTGACCAGTTTATTGAAAACTTTCAGTTCACTGTGATGATGAGTTTATAATGATAAACTTGTTTTCTGTATTTGGAAGAAATATGGGGTTTTATTTAGTAAGACATTATGATTCCTTAGTCTTCTATAATGGGACATGTTGAATCCAAAAGCGAGAATAAACTGGAACCTCCTTGATAGTTCTTAGTTGAAATCCAAAACTGTTGCCCAGTTTTATCTATCTTACCACCATTTTTAATGGGCACTAACATACAAGGTAACGTGCTCCATGAGGCACCAGAAGAACGCAATTATTTTTCATTTCAATGAAGTCAAAGGTTCTATTATCTTTTTGAGGGCAGATGTGTGTGTTTACAATCAAAAATGGAATTTAATAGCATTTAATTGTGTACAGGCGCTCCTCATCCTATATCCCATATTTTGTTCCACTGTTCGCATTCGCTCCATCATTCGAACAAATTCAACTCGTCAGATTGCAAGTGTGCAAATGAACGAGAACGCGAGTGAATGTAGAGTCATTCAAAATACTTGTACGTTCCACGGAGTTCCACGAAGTTCCAGGAAAGCCAGAAATTTTGACATGGACAATCGCTTTTGTGCAAGGGAAAACTCTGCTGCTGAATTAGCGATGCACTACGGCACACCGCTCAAAGCCGTCTTGTTCTCCTCTAAAAATGGCAAAGATTACAACCACGTTCGCGGCAATTGTTGGCTGCTGCAATGTCCGACTTCTACATACTTGCGCGCACGTACACACACACACACACACACACACACACACACGCACAAGTACTCGTTCACAAAGACAAGCGAATTGGAGCGGCAAGAAACAGGTTTTTCCGCTTTATTCTTGAAAATAGCTGTTTCCCCACAACCTTTGTATGAAAACATGATTCATCAATTGACGTGTATGAAGTTTGACAAGCTGACATTGCGTGCTTTGAAGTGGTGAACGAGAAGATACATGTGTTCGTATGTGTAGAAGTATCTGCGTGCGAGTAATTTCGTACCTCACCGTACTGAAAACAGAGAGCATGAATGACCAAGCCTAACACAATTGAAGTCAGACAGTCTAACGTTGTGGCGGTAAATTGAAAACTTTCAACTTCCGACGAAGGTGTGACCGGGTGGCTGGCAGCTTAAACACTTGACGGTTGTAACCCCATAAAATGAAACACTACGGTTTTGAATGAGGTAGATTCAAAGAAAAATCAACTTAAACAAGGAGAACGAGAAAAAAATAGAGAGCAACAAGTGACAAGTACCGCCAATAGTCGCCTCTGATTTGAAATCGATGGAAATATTAGTTTCCTGCTAATAACTTTCCGGAACGAGGGTTCACAGGAAAGGAATAATTGAAAGTTGAAATGGTAATTAATTGTGCGTGAAAGAGATCATCTGTCAGTTGTTCATATTTCACTAACACTACTAAATGCTTAATAAATGGTTCATCCGCTGAGTATTTAGTACTAAACCGCGGGGGATAGAGAGTGCACAAAAGTATATAATATGTCAAACACTGATCCAAATATCTTAAAACGAGTAAAGTATAACCAGAGTCTACCGTATAGAAGAGATTCAACTTTTGGTGATTTTTGGCAAGAGCGTTTGGCTCCTTTTAAAGTACTTGATTCCAGATTAAGGTCTTTTCATGACATGATGGTGTCCCTTGATAATGATTTAATCGGTAGTAAATATATGATTTAAAAAAGACTACATTAGGTGATTGTATTCCTGCTTAAAGATGATTGAAAATAATCCGTATTGAGAAGGTACTCCCTCAGCTATCGGATTGGAATCCAGGAGCGTAAGCAAAAAAGCATATGAAAACACGTTAATAAAATATTGTTTCTCCGATCACTGTCTCAATGACTGAATCTGCTTATGCACAAAACAAGGACACTTACCATATAAAGCGCCTTAGCAAAACTTACCTGTATTAGTTACAGTTTCACAATTTTCTTGTATTGGTCGAGTAAAACTTATTGATTATTTAATCAAACAACAAGCATTACATTTTATTCACTCAGAGCACTTGCTATTGTGGTCGTCATGGTACTCACCCCACTCGTCGCTAAAGGTATTTTCCTACTACAGAAGCGTTCTGCAGCTACTTTTGTAAACCAATACGTCGCAGGGGGAAGAGCTTGTTCAATACCGTCTAACAATTGATGAAAACGATGAATGCTTTGCGAACAGCTCGAAAATGATATATGGATAAACATCGAAGACAACTTAAATGACCGCCTTCATTCCGTCTGGGGGTAAAAAAGCAATAGCCTTTAATTGTACGGTACAAAACATTTAGTTTAATG
>UZAN01042970.1:20125-31737 GCA_900618425.1 Echinostoma caproni
CTTAATCCGCATTCCTTTAGCAAAACCCCGAAAGGCTTTAACCACAACGCGAAGTCATTTAGCCGCACAAACTTCAGTCATATCACTGTAGATGAGTCAGATCAAAAATTATCGGAATATTCTGAAGTCAACGGATGTTGAAACAAATTATTTTCTTCAAACGTTTATGTTGCAAAGCTTGGTTAATAAATGAGAAGGTATGGGGTCGCGCGCTGCACCACATGTTAACTGGAGAAGGTTTAACGGGTGGGCCCGTATCGTGAAACTATTTGGCACATGTCGGACAGCCTGAGTGTTTCCGTACAACGTGCAATACTGCAATGAGTAAAAATCTCAAATGTAACACGATACAACTGTTAAACCTTCTCCAGTTAACATGTGGTGCAGCGCGCGACCCCACACCTTCTCATTTATTAACCAAGCTTTGCAACATAAACGTTTGAAGAAAATAATTTGTTTCAACATCCGTTGACTTCAGAATATTCCGATAATTTTTGATCTGACTCATCTACAGTGATATGACTAAAGTTTGTGCGTCGAGGCTAAAGGACTGCGGGTTTTGGCTAAAACTTGATGAGAAAAAGTTTGGTGTTATAATTCCACAAGACGGTGCCTGAACGAGGATAACTGTATATTGCGGATATCGATATCGGATATCGATAATTTGGGGTACAAACAAATATACAAACGAAATATCTTTTTTTGACATGTCATCACAATTCCCGGCAGAACCCAGGATAATGAATGTAACAGTCCGTAGTTTGCGTTTAACTTCCAACACTATTGGCAAAAAGTAGTAATTCCTTTCACTTCGTAAGAATTTTAAAAGTATATCTTCCTTTGAGATGATGGATGTTTGTATTAGCCCATTCGGTTTTCTCAGGCTTTTCTTCAAAATAATTGTTTACTTACTCTCTATCAAATATAATGTTTAGTAAAAATATTGAAATATACCAGCTGTGTTCATCGATGTATTGGGAAAATTTAGAAAACCCTTTACCCAAACATTATCAAACGAAGAAAGTGATGCGCTTCTGTGTTTCGTTAAGTTACTTTATTGTTTATTTGAGTAATTCTTTGATAAACTAGTGCTTACGTGATGAGTGTGCGTGTGTGTATTTTGCTGTTGGAAGCTCGCCGTGCATCACGAATGACAACGGTGGTTGACAGTGGTGGTCAGATTTCCTTATTCGTTATCACTAATGCGTTCACAGTTCTGAGTTTCAACCTTCATGGTCTGTCACTGTCCATTTCACTTTGGTAGCAGAAAACCTTTCGGTCATCCGACTCAATAACAAGCCTCTCTTATCAGGGCTCAATGTGGTTCGCTGCTACAATTCCGGGAGTTAAGATTGCCGGCTAATATGACCGAACGGAAAGATTAATCTCCTCTACTGGTCCATCAAGCTAAAGACTACAAGGAAAACTCAAACCTCGAGTGTTCTGACAATTTAAAGGAGCTACCATTAGAATAAATTAAAGATCGATGTATGTTGCTCAGAGTGTTGCTTTTGCGCTATATAATTGATGGAACAGTTTTCGAGAATTCTTATTATTTGTGGTTTGTATACGCTTCAGTTGATTTCATAACATTGTATTACTCAAACAATGAGTAGACCTTGGTTGCTCTTTCGTTCTCCTCTTTTTCAAATGAGTTTAAAAGGAACCTAAAAGAATAACATGCGTCATAGTTTTTCAGAGAGAATGCGCTTAAATAATGCAATGTAATGCAAAATTCGCATTATCACTAAAACCGGGTAAAGTGATCAGAAGGGTTGCTTACGATATGATATTCGTTGCAGGGAAATCGGTTAAATGTTTTTTAACTTGGTGACTGACTTCAGTTTTAACGCACCGTACGTCTTGAATATCATTTCCTCAGAAGCTTACACATTTTGAAGATTTCTAAAACGCTAAATTATGTTCCTTTCCATACAAAACTACTTTGAAATGTACCAAAGCTAGGATGAAGCTATCCTTAACATATTCCAAATTAAGCATTTCAAAATAGTGAGAACCAGAAAAGCGCAATGTTGATTTTTTTTTTGGAGAATGGCCACCTTGTGCTAGTTAGGTATGCTGATTGAAATATCTTCGCACATATGAAAGATATTTATGATTACTGTGGGTTTCTCTTAGCTTATCGACCAGCCGCATTCAGCATAAAACTAAATGTTAGTTTCAGAAGTCAGCAGTGACCAGTGCACCCATCAAGAATAATAAAATCGTTTCGCATTCATAGTTTGACTGATAGATGGCAAAGAGATAAGGCCCCTCACCGAAGACGACTTGCGAGCCAAATCTGAGAAGGCTAAAAACAATTGAGCAGTTTGGAAGCGCTATCGGTCTAAACAGAAGTCGGAAAACCATTGTTGAGAAACTACACATGTTTAGTATTACAAACTAAATCCACTAAGATAAGCTCTTTGAGCAGGTATCAAAGTAACCGTAGTGTTTGCAAAGTTAGTTTTTGCTTACCTATTAATTAGCTGGCTAGTCCCCCACGGTAAAAAAAAAGGTGTGCACTTTTACAGCCTTTTCAGGATGCATGTGTGCGTCTCGTACAAGACGATTTGGAGTCAGAGGAGTAGATGTTGTGTTAGATTAATTTCATTGCGAGAAGTAACAACGTGTTCCCCGTGTTATTTTGGTCATTCAAATTTAATGACATTTTCACCGATTTTGCCTTGTTTAAACGAACGATGCTTTCGTCTTCTATTCAACCATTCCTGTCTTTCTCCTAATGTTTATCCAAATGGGCAGCCGAAAGATAGCAACCAAAACCGGTGCACGATAGCGCATGGTTGATGGTTGTGCAAACTGAACTGAACTGAACTCGCGTAATTCGTTCCTCTGTACACGTTTAGTTCGGTGCACTATGATACCACAGGAAATAGCTGGCGAGTGATTTGGGTTCTGTTCAGCCGATCATAATATGAAACAACATGGAAACTAACAGTGCAGAACGATAAAACATCTACATGCAGCAAACGGTTACCGACATTTGTGCCACGATAGTAGGTCCAATGACGCTAATGGTCACACTTTGATGTGCACGAGATCAACCTGCGTAGGTTCTCGGACCGCCAATCGGAAACAGACAAATTGCTAGTGGCCCCCCCTTGTGGTGGGGATGTTTGTTGGTCTATCAACCCAGCCCATTTGGAAGGAAGAACCGGTCAAGTTGGTCACGCTGTGCCCTCATGGGCGGTGGGTTGATCTCGGTCTCGGGGTGTCTGTGATGACGATGTTGATGACGATGATAATCGGGACTGTTCAGACCACACACCTGAGGATGTACACGCACAAAATTTCCTGTGCGTGTGTGTTTATTCGCACTTCCCTACCAAAACTAGACTAGAATGCCGTATTCCTCTGACCATGCTCCGTGCAACCTCGTTCCGTGACCGTTATGGCACATTGAGGCACAACGCCTCAAATCGTGCGCGTGAACGTATGCACATACAAGCTGGACATATGGGCACGTATCCAATCCCGTTTCAGAGGATTTTATTTGCAACTGTGCACCTACGAAGATAGCAAGAAGCGTGCTTCAAAAAGCAGTGGGCACAGCACCGCAACCGTGTGTGTGCATGCGCGCACCAGCTGCGCTATGCGTGTAATCAGGACCAGAAACGGATCATCAAGTCAGTGATTACCGCCACCATCACCATCGTCAACAGCTTCACCTCAACATGCACAGCATGTGAAGTTGTGCTTGTCATGTCACAGACCGAGTGAGAGCGAAAGCGAGAGAGAGAGAGAGAGAGAGAGAAAGAGAGAAAGAGAGAAAGAGAGAGAAAACATGGTCTAAACTCGTCTTCAAATCATTTCGTTTCCAGCCGGGGAATAGGTGTTTGGAACATTCAAAAGCATTGCTTACAAGCAATTGTGCTTGCCCGCGTGTATGACACTGGTCTCTGCGTTTGGACAAGGCAGACCACATACACACAGAAGCAAGCACACAGGCCTGCACGTGCACGCACAGAGTTGAAACTACACACGCACTGTTATCCCTGCAGACCACGAATGAAGCTGACCATACAACCATACAACGTGCGTTTCATTAACCTCTGTGATATCCATACAAGGGAGATCCTGTTTAAAAGGCATTCACGACACGCACAGATAAAGAAGAGACGCAGCAAGTTGGTACTCACTCGCAGTATAGAAAGAAAACTAACGAGAACATTGTGAAATTGATTCATCTGTTGAAGAGTTTTGATTTTAATCTGAAATGGATATGCGTCCTGTGATAGATTGCAATCAACAAACGACTCAACCGGCTCATATGCCACTTACTGACAATTCTCCCAACGGTTCATCCATGCTGTCCGATGGCAGTATCACAGATCGAAATGAAACTTTCAACAACTGCAGCACAAACACGATGAAAATTGGTCTTGATAAAATGGGTAATTCACAACCTACATTTCCTATAGCGCCACCATTGTATCCAATGCACAACTGGCTCCAAACATTTTCACCGAATGCCCCATTACAGGAAACATTGAATCGTATTTATCATTCGTTCTTCGGGTTATTCGAAAGACAGTTAAGTCAACGTCTGGAACAATTCGCAAGCCGTTTGGATAACTTTCAACGGGAACAGGCTGCGACAAAATTTCAACTTGGACGTCTGGAACGAATTCTGCAAAACGGTTTCGAACTATCCGGTCGGTGTGAGGACGGCAAGCTACCAGGATTGGAAGTGAACGGTTGCCTCGAAGAGTCCGTTACCGTACCATCTTCAAGCTGGCATGACATAGCCAACATGAATGCCATCAGTGCTCAAAAACAAGGACTTAGTGGCAGCTCTTTTAAATCAAGTATTCGATCTGAAACATCCATCATGCATCCAAGCCTTGTTCCATCTGGATTCCCTACTGCGCCCAATACGTTATCTGATGCTACTCGATTACCGGTAGAGCGACCCATGTTCTACCCACTTAACTCACCGCCACCACCCGCACTGCGCGAAAACAACCCCCTCTCAAGAATTGTTACACCTATCACCACACCTACTACCACCAGCACAACTAATTTGAACCACATGGCGAACACTTTCTTTCACTCATCACTCCAGTCTCATCTGTTTTGGAATCAGTGGATGTCTGACTGGTTTCGAGCTAGTTCAGCTGGCCTGACAGAACGTTACCTGCCAAATACTACCACCGGTTCTTTCACGGCTCTTTTAGAGAAGATTCGTTCTACCGATAGCACCACGACTACCAATTCGGTAAGTCTCGCTATTTCCAACACTACTCATAGTGGATTCGGAGCCTCATTAAGTGGTATCTTATTCATTTAACCGAACGGTTTATATTATCCATATCATTGACTATATTTATGTGAACGTCTGAAGTCAGAATCATGAGCAATGAACAATGAATCTTAATTGAACAAATCTGTCTTCAAGGCATTCATTAACTCGAGCATGTTTTACGTGACCTGGTCCTTGTCTGGCTGATGCGTCCGGGTAAAGTTGGGGGTAAATCAAACCAGACTGAGAGTTGTCTCAGACGATGAGTGGAAATTTGATGGCCGATTCCTCTCTGACTACGGCTGGAATGCAAACAGGCAACATGACTCCCTCAACTACATCCAGCCGAATAATTTATAAACATTTGTGAATGCGTGTCGTGTTAAATGAATAAATGGATGAAGGTACGACGATGGCAACAACAGTCTTGGAGACAATGGAAATCACTTGATGTGTAATCACCATCCACGTGTTTACAGTGTTTTTCGCTAAGCCTGTGTTCTGAGAAGGATATCCTGAGGACTCAAATAACTTCTTCAGCTGTTTACATGTTTTATTCTAACAGGGTAAATCGTGGTGAAACAGCTATTGACTGAATAATTTACTAGTAAAATGATTGCTGTTTGCAAAGCATGAACGTTTAAAAAGTAGATTTTCTAGAAGGTGACTGAAATGAAAATAATTATCCGGAAACTGTAGTTTGCAGGCTAAAGCCAATCAGATGGTTTCATCAACGAAGTCTCACACCCTAAATGATCTTTGACAAACTAATAGTGCCAAGTATAAATATTAGAATTGGTAATGGTATTTATTTAAAATACGGTCTCTAGGTGAGTGTGTGTTACCATATGTCCATTGCATGAAAATGGAAACCGTTTGATCGTTCACTCCATCATCAAAGCGAATCGCATTGACTTCAATGGAACAGAAACAAAATCGACAAGTTCATAAAAACATATCTTGACAAAAGCAATCAATAACACACATTAGAAAGGACATCACACGTTTCCCATTGAATTCAACATACTATAAAAATTCAATAACAGAATATCCTCCTTTCATTTCAGTTAATGAAAAAACAGTTTACATGTTCTCCGTGGTTCTGATAAAAGTATAACTTAGTTGTTTACAAAACTTTTATATCGTTTCTATCATTATGTCAGGCAATGTTGAATATATTATTCTGTTCGGCAGAACGTGGTTTTCGAAAATAGAATCGAAGGCACAATAATGAACATAAACATCTTGTACCGATCCAAAATTTAATTTGATGAACCATTTCATTTACTGAGATAAATTATGTTTGTTAGCTAAATGATGTCTCCCAGCATTTTCTTGTACCCATCAAAATACTTAGTTAGGTATTCACCATCAGTGCTTTGGTGTTTATTATCGTCCAGGAGTTATGTATGGAACCCAGCGTGCAACCGGCAATCATCACCTCAAAGGCATGAAGCAAGAGTAGTTTCTTAATGAATCACGCAAAGAAAAGGGTTCGCTTTTTCAGAGTGAAATAAAATCACATGAAAAAGTTAATAAACGCATTTTAATAAGGCAGTGGTGACTCGGTGGTAACGTCGCCAAATTATCACTCCGGGGACGAGTGTTCGAATCTCACTATCACCGCTTGACTTTCCCCATTGTGTGTTGAATATCAGACCTTTGATTGGCCGCTTCCCCCATTCTGAAAATTGTATCTTTGTATATTCATTAAAAATAAATCAAATGAAAAAGTGCGAAAAATGAAGACTGTTTCTAAGGAAGCAGTGAAGTGTCATAGTGGAAACTGATATAATTTCATTGCGTGAGCATGAAATACTTGATTGCCAACAAGTTATTTTGTTCTTATTTAATAATAAGAACGAAATAAAACGGAAAAATTGAAACAGAATACCTACTTACGCTCAACTAATAAGTGTCCTTGAGATGGGATTTGAGGTTTTTGGAAACCTTCGGAAGGATTTATCCTTCCAAGAATGAGAAGAATGGAACAAAATAACAGTACAGTACGCCTAAAAGTCGTATTACCCGACATTTACTTAGTGTTATCCCTGATCTAAAGTCATAAAGTGCCTGTTTTAGTCGTCTCTGAAGTGTATACTTTCAATATTAGAGCGAACAGATGCATAGTAGACAGCGGGAGCCCCCGTCGTACCTCCTTTAGAATGACGCTGATCAGTTATTGTGATAAAAAGAGTACTTGTTTTTGGCCGAAGCTTGCACCGCCAATTATCAATCATTTTACCACCTGAATTTTCATAGTTTGAGATGATTCGTTTCATCGACTCCTAAGGCTGAAACAACGAAGTGTTTGACCTAATCTCGTTTGTTCAAAGAATAATCGTTTTGTGATACTTTGCTAAACAAACATTGCTTTCATTTTTGACCAAAGAAAAACTGCTGCTAATTAGTATAATTAAACTTATGAGCAAATTGTCCGAGTACATTTTGGTAAGAAAGTGATTTATCGAATGTTTTAATTTTCCGGGTTCGGTCAATGTACCCAGACACACACTTCGTGCCGTGGAAGAACGGTTGTGCTAAATGTGCGCCAGGAATATATACGACCAAACACCGAACATGGACAATCAAGGGCTGCTCAACTGTTGCTCAGCTGACAGTAAATGTAGATCATTGTCATGCGCTATAGACGCGACTGCAGACATGGTTTAGAGTAAAGGATTACTGACCTGTCTGTATCGATGAATAATCACTTCAATGAGCAACTATTGAGTACAATAAGCGACTACGCCAAGTTGGCACTACAACACATGTAGTGTGTACCATGTTAGTTACGTATTGAATAACACGTACGAATTTCGACGTGCTTCCTTTGAACGTTTCTTTATTTTCCACAGGTAGTATTATTTCAATCAGGAAGTAATTTATATACACACAGCGGAAAAAATAATTTTCTTTTATTTCCTGGGATTATAATATCGTCAAGTTTAATTAGCCGAATGCAAAAGATGCATTCTCAAACTTTGCAGATTGAACATTTCTTGATACTGTGTAGCACCGCAGTTTTTCCATCCGAAAAGGGATGATTGGTTTTGTTAATACTTGATTCACTAGTAGAAGGTCATTGTTTTGAGAGGTAATCAAAAGTGTTGTGAATCGGAGGACTAAAAACTAAATCGCATTCTACTTGCTACATTTTAGCTTAGCACCGGTCAGTAATTGTGGTACACAATACCCATTGATGGGCCATCATTCAGCTAATGAAACTAGTGAAACGTTTAAGGTAATATACCCATTGGGGGCTGGTGCCATCTAAAACGTAAAAATCATGGTTTTTGATCAATATTGTTGGTAACTAAGATGACTATCAATGGTTCATACAGTCATCCTTTTGAATATGAATAAAACATCTCCGGTTTTCAATTAATCCGTCTTTATGAGCTAGTGATACTGGTTTGATTACGCAAGTGCAAACGACTCTATCAATGTCTGATATCAAGCCAGCACTGATGTGCAATTGAAAAAGAAGTTTAGTTCACACGTGCTCAAACAGTTCTACGAAATCAACGAAGTAAATTGCCAACCTCACGTTGTACGCCACTACCGTGTGAATATCGCTTCTCAACTCAAAGCTGGGGATTGGTTTACTGGACTGAACCTAGATGTTGCACAATAAATCAACACTGATTTTCTCAATTACACACATTTCTACTTTCTGAAACATGTTTGAATTTAGGCATAAACCTTGCTATCTACAAAGACCAACTTGTATCAATCACTGTCAGTTTAACCTGTCGGATTGTACCTAGGGTTCATCAAAACAAAATCGGATTCCGCAATTGTATTTTTCAGTGTAACCAAACCCGTCTTTTGGTAGCCCACTGATAAAACATCTGTTTTAGGCTAACCGACTGCGGAGGGGGCTTGATGAGGGATTGTCTATCTACTACCCCGAGGCGTTTTCGAGCCGTGTGGTACTGGACACCCACAAACATCAAAACAAATTATACACTAGTTACCGCTTTGATGTTGTGATACCGCTATAACTTCAAGCTTCACAAGGAATTATGTAGCGCTGGGGTGTGTTGAAATGGGATGGAGAACGTGTACATCTGGAACTAGCTACATGCACTTGAATGGCGTCAATGACCCTGATTTTGTACCGGTTGTCTATGTTCCTTACTGAGTTATGCACATGTTTGTGGTCTTGTAGGCGACTTCTCAAGCCATTTATGGACAAATTGCTAAAATGAACTAAAACAATCGCCCATGGACACCAAAACTTCAGATTCAGTCCTTTTGTCATGTGAAGATGTACCCATCACTCTTATCCTACACCTCAATAGACTGGTAATTTATGACTGGATTCTTCTATGACAGATTACTGTGAACAGTAATGAATATCTGAACTAGCAAGCGGCACTTGAAGAATGCACAAGTTCCTATCATGGTCAGTCGACGGAACTCCCAGTAAATCGCTGCAACTCACTCATTGGCAGTGTAAAACCTCATGCAGTATTCGTTATTTATATATTCTAAACTATTTCAGCTCGATCGATAGATAGGTAGTACTCTGTGCTTTAGTGAGCATCGTGGAAACCATTTCAACAAAATTTCCGCTACGCCCGAAATAGTTCTAACTTAGGTGTATAGTCGATACAATTTGTTAATAACGTTTTGGTATGAACGCACCCGATAGATAATTACCAGCCCCAGAAATAATATGGCTTGTGATTACAATTGATTTTCATACATTATAATCGGGCCTACTAGATAGTATTGCGTACCCAAAAGGTGAAACAACAGTAACACAAAGGTTTTCTAACATGTGGAGAGTAATTTACGCTGAGTAAGGAAGGGATTAAATAATAAGTACCGTAGACTAGCATCGCGGCACTGGAACGAGTCGCAAAAGGTTGACTGATAAAGATGACAAGGAACCGATGAAATAAACAGTAAGTGACACTCTGCTGATATCCTAAAGAAATCATGTGTGATCCAAACGAGCACGTTACTGACAGTGACCAGCTAATCGGTGGATAAGAGAATGCGCGGGAAAACGAGCTTTTGAGCCTGGATTAGTAAGGATCAATACCCCGATCAGACGACTGTAACAGGTGCTTCCAGATGAGTGCACGAAAGAAGAGAGAGGATCAATAGAGGCTTTGTAAAATCGGTACCACATTTTGTACCAATGCGATCGAAGAGCTTGCGCGCTGTTTTACATTTAGTAAAATCCGGAAAAGCCTGTGAATAGCATAACGTTGCTGCACGAAATTTACTAATCAATGTTTCGGCCAACTCAGATAGTCTTCCTCCGGAAGATGCGAATCGGAATCAATATTACAAGATAACAAAGGTCAAACACAGGTCATCGTGAAATGTCAACGTGTTACTGAATGATGTAAACCAGTGATTGTGTTTGTGCGTGGGTGAGTAAGTATGTGTCATTGCGTGTAAGGAAGTGAGCTGGCCCAAGATCAATTTACACTGGGCCCAAGTTGACATTTGATCGCGTTCAGCAGGTTTAACCATACGCATGACAAGATTTGATTATCTTTCCGATTCACGCAAACGGATGTGGATGGATTGAGGATGACTACGCACAAGGTTTTGCACGGATAATCTGTAAACCTGTTAAGAGGACCCGCTTTTGGTCGAGTAAGATGCCATGTCCTTCTGATAACACATGTAGAACAGAGACTGAATACTTTTCTAGTTTCTCCAGCTGGATATTGCCTATTAGGTTTGTTTGAGGACATTAACCTTTGCGTCATCCCTGCAAAGCGAGTGATCATCATGCCAAAAGATATCCAGTTGGCCAGACGCATCCGAAGTGAACGAGCCTAAGTTTTTCTGCAAACAGAGGGGATTTCGTGTGCATCTCTTTTGTTCAGCTCATCTGTCTACTTATTTCGCTTGTATAGGTGCCACACAATCCCCGCTCTGAATTTCTTGAAAGGAATCACTGGGAATATCGTATCTTTTCAATGCACCATATATCGATATAATATTGTCAGGATAGAACGTTGCAACATTACGGTCATGATAGCTTCTGATGTTTTTTTCCCGGTAAAGGATTTAAACAGTTACGTGGGAAGGTTTGTCCGACGTTTGACACTGTCGCTGCATGGAAACGAGAATTCTATCGATCATTGGTGATGGGCATTGGTTTGTGCTTAAGGTAATCCTGATCTTCCTGAATTCCGCTTCATTCAGTGTGTCAATATAAATACTTCGCTCGCTCTGTTCAACAGAAAACGTATGATTGTTTGATTTCAAACGAAGTACTGGAGTTATGGTTTAAATATCATCCGGAGCCTGTTGGTTTGCGATCTACTATGACATCAAATTCGTTGCACTCATTCACCTTCACAATACAGTCAAG
>UZAN01042971.1:2710-12793 GCA_900618425.1 Echinostoma caproni
GGAGAGGATCCATTGAAGACTGCCGCTCCTGCTGGTCAACACCCGTAGACATGGACCATGCTGTGCTACGAGCGAGATTCTCCCTAAGCCTATTAAACCACCGCAGAAAAGCCACCGAAAACGTATGCCCAAGATACAGTGTCAGCGATGGTTGCAGATCGACCTTCGAAGCGTAACTATCAGATCACTTCTCAGATCACTGATCAGCAGGAGCACTCAGTGAGCACTAGACGACATTCAAGTAAGCGATCCAAAAGTCGATAAAAACAACGGCAAATTCTGGCGCACGATCAAATAAAGAAAAACGATAAATCTCCCCGACCTCGGTTACCTTGCTGGACGCTCGCAGAGCCATTCCTTCGGATTCAAAATACGGCAAAGCGTGAAAATCCCTTAAACGCCAGTTCATCAAGAGTCTGAGGAATGACCGCGAGAAGTGGTGGATAGGGAAGTGCAGAAAAGTGGAGAAGGCTTCGCTTATCCGTAATAGTCGCAATCATTTTCCTTTACTTAGGAGTCGTCTTGAACTTTGGGCAGAACATTTTAAGGAACAGATCACCTGGTCCGCTTCGACACAAGACCACCCGTCACCCGGTTCAACTGTGCAAATACTGCCAGTTGACATCAGTCCTCCATCTGAAATGGAGGTATCTCGGGAAATAAGTTATCTCAAACGGCATAAGGCTTCCGGCCCCGACGGGCTGTCCTCATCCGTTTTGAAGATTGGAGGCTCANGAGAGAGAACAGGTTCCAACTGAATGGTGTGAATCGGTGATCATACCGATTTACAAGAAGGGCCACAGGTCCTCTTGTGAAAACCACAGAGGAATTAGTTTGACCAACATCATCTCGCCGGCATCATACGCCGTCGATTGTCTGCCGCACGTGAATGGTGTAACGCGTGAGAACCGGTATCATACTCCGTCGATTGTCTGCCGCACGTGAACGGTGTACGCGTGAGAAGCAGGCTGGTTTCAGACCTGGTCGAGGCTGCATTGACCACATCTTCACACTTCGTCAAATTCTAGAACATAGACACTGCTTTCGTAGACCCACCATTTCTATCTTCCTCGATCCAAAGGCGGCTTTCGACTGAGTCGACCGCTCTAAACTCTGGCGCTGCCTTTCCCTGAAGGGAGTGCCCGAGAAGTTTATTTCGATATTACAATCCCTCTATAATAATAGCCGAAGCGGAGTTCGAGCATACGGCACTTTTTCACCCGAGTTCACCACAGAAAGTGGTGTTAGACAGGGTTGTCCTCTCTCTCCTTTTCTATTTAACTTCGTGATAGATTCAATTCTTGAAACAGCCCTATCCTCGTGCGAGGATAGCGGTATCGATTTACTTCCGAGTGGCAGACTGTCTGATCTAGAGTATGCAGACGACATTGTGCTACTAAGTGAAGATCCAGGTAAGTTGCAAGCTTTGTTGGATAGTTCGAGTGCTAGTGTAGCCATGTTCGGTATGAGTTTTGCACGTTCAAAGTGTAAAATGTTACTACAAGATTGGGTCGATCCAGCACCCAGTCTCACCCTAACTGAGAAGTAGTAGAGGAAGTAGACAAATATGGCTATCTGGGTAGCTATATGTCACCCGGCGCACGCATCACAGATGAAGTGTCGGCGCGCATACAAAAGACTCGATTGGCATTTGCCAACTTAAGACATTTTTGGCGCCGTCGCGACATCCGGCTGTCTGTGAAGGGTCGAGTATATGCTGCAGCACTTCGGCCAGTCCTGCTCTACGGTTCAGTGACTTTGCATTTTTAGGAACAGGATAAAAATGTGTATGCTGCAGCAGTTCGGCCATTCCTGCTCTACGGTGCAGAGACTTGGCCACTAAGGGAACAGGATAAAAATAGATTTTCGGTGTTCGAACACCGCTGTCTACGTAGCATTGCATGTGTCTGGTGGGGTAACCGGACTAGCAGTGCTGAGGTTAGACGTAGAGTTTTCAGGTAGTCGCGGTCGTCCACTAAGCAAGTGATCGACCTCCATAGATTACGCTGGTTGGGACATGTGTTACGTATGTCGCCAGATAGGTTGCCGCGGCGAACGATGTCTGGCGAGGCAAGTATCGTTTGGAAAAAAGCCAGGGGGCGGTCAAACTAAGACCTGGCATGAGGGTATGAAAACCCTAACCATGAGACTGGCTCACAGTACTCCCGTTAGGCTCCCTGGCCGGGTACCCATTGATTATGGTCACCGATGGTTAGCTACACTGAGTGATATGGCTGGGTGTCGCAAACAGTTGCGATCATGCATCTTCTCCGTTTTCTTGTAACTTCAGTCTATGAAAATGTGCTACCTTTCGCTTAAATTTGCTGTCAACATTATAATCATCATTCTGCTCTGTTATCCAAATGGGGCACCAAAAGACAGCAAGCAAAACTGGCGCACGAAAGTCCATGGTTAATGGTTGTAAGAACTGAACTGAACTGGTTGATATCCAAGATGTCCAATGCATTTCTACACCCAGTTGAGCCGATGACTGCTGTGACGACCAGGAAGTTGTTGGCACCTGTATTTTGTACGTTAGTTCTTGGTTTCTTTGCAACTAGGGTGTCTATGCAACTCCCTGAGTGAACTACTAGTGTTTCACTGTGGTAGGACGAAGAACCAACATCTATCGGCGTCCGCTCTGAGACTTCTGGAGGTTAGCCACTCTCAAGACTGCCAAATTTAACTGGCACCAGTATAATCCGACCTACAGTACCACTGACTACGGCCGACCGATCAGTGATCTAATCGGTTTTTTCTCATGGACTCATTCCGCTTCAAACTTTTAACCTGGAAAACAAACAAGCAGCTCTACTCCAATTTATTTTTCTGTACATTTCGGTTGTTTTACTGGCAGAAACAAAATAATGCGAATAGGTTCCTAATCAGTGTATCAGGTTTTGCTCATCTTTAGGTTAGTTTATGATTTTTGTTTCACTTCACTAATACAAATTAGGCTTGTATTTCCCGGAATACTTCAACGAACAGTTCAGCTGGCCTAGTGCTAACCAGGCTGCTTCATCTCCGACTTAAGCCCCGTGGGCAGTGGCATGCGACCCTCCAACGGAAGCAGAAGTTCGGTCTTGCATTCAATCTCTGAAGTGAGAAAAGCAGCAGGACCTGATGAGCTCCCTCCCACTCTTTTCAAGATGGGAGGTGATTACCTCGTAACCTCTACTACTACGCTACTGCGCAACATTTGGATGCAAGAACGCATTCCTTCATCTTGGGGCGAATCACTGATCGTTCTCATTTTCAAGAAGGGATCCCCCAACGATTGCGAAAACCACCGCGGGATAAGTTTGATCCCGATCGTCACCAAAGTGCTAGCTTCGGTTATACTTCGACGTCTGATGCCTTTAAGAGAGACCAACATCCGTGAACAGCAAGCCGGATTCCGGCCTGGCCGTGGATGTATTGATCAGATTTTTACGTTGCGTCAGATCCTTGAGCTGCGTCATACTCACCGTCGGCCAACGATCGCAGTGTTCCTTGACCTGAAAGGAGCCTTCGACTCAGTTGACCGCGAAGCTCAGCTGGGCTGCCTTCTTCGAAAAGGAATGTCCCAGAAGTACGTTAACCTACTTAGGTTACTGTACTCACATACCTCTGGTCCTGTAAGGGCCTACAACGAACTAAGTAGGCTGTTCGTCACCAGTAGCGGCGTTCGTCAAGGGTGCTCTCTTCCACCGTTCCTGTTCAATTTCGTCGTAGACGAAACACTGGAGAGTGCACTAAGGGGACTCCAAAACATAGGTATTGAATGGACAGCTGGAGAAAAGCTATGCGATTTGGAGTACGCCGATGATATCGTCTGTCTATTCGAATATATGGAGGACGCGCAAAGTGCTTTTGATAGATTAACCTTTGTATATGGGCAGAATGACTCCTTGTTTCCACGAGTCGGGGAGTGTTGCTTGATCGAACATTCGTTGAAACAGAATAGCTAGCGGTTCGGATATTGAATTTGCCAAAAAGATCAGAGATTTCGGGTGTATGTTGTCCACACCTGGGGTTGCATTTTTTCGCAAAGCCATTATTTTTGCTTTGACCTTTTCAGCAGTAAATGGAACGTAGGTGCTTTGCACCTTCAAAGTGCAAAGTGATGCTGCAGGACAGGGTTTCGTCTACTCTCGCTCTGAAACTTAATAGTCAGTATTTAGTTATGGTGGATTATTTTTCCTACTTAGGTAGTTGCGTGACCAATGACGGTAGCGCAGCAAAGGAAATAACCGCCCGCATTTCCAAGGCTCGAGCAGCGTACGCAGGACTGAAACACCTTTGGCGTAGTCGCGATGTTTCACTGAAATTGAAAGGTGCCACCATTCGTTCAGTTCTGCTTTATAGTTGTGAGACCTTGAATTTGCGAGAAGAAGATATCCGTCGACTTGAAATTTTCGATTATCGGTGTTTACGCAGTTTAGCCCACGTTGGATGGAGCGAATGGGTTAGTAACGTGGAGGTAAGCCGTCGTGTGTTTGTGAGTCTATCAGGTATAAATCTGCTTGCACACCGAATTTAGATTACTAGGCTTCGCTGGCTAGGGCACGTATTGCGTATGCCTAGCTGTCGTCTGCCGCACCGCGCCTTATCCGCTGTAGCTAATCCGGGCTGGAGAAAACCACGTGGAGGTCAACAGATGACGTGGAGACGGGACCTGAAGAAATGCACAGAGCCATTAGGTAGAGTAGATGTCTCTCGCCTTCCAGGTTGGGGTCCGAAAGACTCCACAACTGGTTGGTTGGAGACACTGAAGGATATGGCAGCGAACCGGCAGCAGTGGCGTTCTTGTTGTCGTTTCTTATCAGGTCAGAATGCTTGAAACGGTATGTATGCAGAGTTCGATTGCGTACTCTGTTTGTTGACCATAGTGGCTCATCTCCCTTCCTCAAAATAAATCCAACCCCTGTCCACCTTAAATTTTACCACTATGCATTGTGAGTTTGGCAGCGGTCAGTGAAGTTCGCTTCACTGTATTTTGCTGTACGATGATGATGATGATGATGATTGTATTTCCCGCCCAGTTTAGTGGAGCAAAATGTTTGCAACTTTGATGGGCGGCTCAACCTTTCAGAATGCTTCCGAGGCGTTACTCCTGTTTCCAAATGATAACCACTGGTTGGTGGTAAAACTTTTCAGTGTTTGACTTTGTTCTACAAATCACCGGGAAATGTGGTTGTTCGTATTTGTTTGTGTTTCAGCCCCATGATGCACGTTATTATGGAACGACATGGCAGCGGAAGTTCGGAGCAGGTTTCCCGTTTTCCACTTACCAAGGCTAAGGCTGGTCCCGATGGACGGCCAGTCATTCGTTGTGCTACGCTTCTCAACTTCCTAAAACGTGTGGCATTAACGCACAATTTGCAGTTTACTCCATGCTCATCAGCAGAGGAAACTGCCAATCATAATGTTGCATGGCGCTTGGATTCGGACTGTTTTGCGGTCCAAATTTGTGTCACCAAAGCTGCACCAATGGAATTTGATGGTCCTACATTCGTTCCAGGTGCAACCAATTTTGATGAACTGGTGCATGTATCTGCCGTGTATTTTGAACACAGTCATGAAAAGTTAATGGTGAGGAATTCTTCTCCAAACACTATTTAAGCAGTATTTCGATGTGATCTGCTCAGTTTCAGTTTTTGCAACCATGCACTTTCGTGCACCGGTTTTGATTGCTGTCTTTTGGCTGTCAACTTGATTTATTGTCGTNTCAAAGAGGATGTTACGAATTCTCTCTCTCTCACTGGATACATTTTTTCTGTTTGTAGTCACTCGAACTCGTTTCGGATCTTAATGCGGGAAAGTTTGAGTCATTGGCACAACATATCAGAAACCTGATGACCATTTATTCCATCCCTGGAAGCAAGTAAGTATATCCTAATTCACTTCTCCAAAATTATTGATTATAACGAGCTATTTCCTCCAGTGGCGATGATATTATAGTTCAGATCGATCATGTGTGCCTAGTTCCTCGGGGGAGTGGGGGGGGGGGTCGCAGTTCAATCCAATTAATTCGATGATGAGAAACCCTTTTTGTTAGTGGACGTAGTTTCTCAGTTTCTGTTTTGTGCATATTGTTACGGCCAAACTTCCCGATTGGTGTTATTGTGCAGTGGATTTTTGTGTGTTTATATCGTTCACCTTATTCACGATGACATGTAGTGTTTTAATATTTTTTTCCATCCAATGGCTACAGCCTCATCAATCGGGAGTTTAGGCCTGTTAAAATATTCGCGCATCACGGTAGTCGACATGTTTTGGCAATCGAAGTAATTTTCAATTTATGGTTGATGTAAATTGCAAAATTGAACTTTTATTCAAATGGTCGCGATAACACTTTGACTATCTCAGTACTCATTCAGCAAAATTTCATTGGTTATACTGTGTCGTATCACCTTGTTCAATCTGCATAGTTGTTTCTCCAAAGGAAGAAAAGCTCGAAGGGAATCCTATCGAATGAAAAACGCAGTTTAGCGAAAAAGCTTTATTTTCTCGGTTTGTATTATTATGTACCTCTGGCTTATGCACGGATGCTTTTTGTTTCCAGCTTGGAGCGTGTTCGCGCTTACCTGTGTCTACATGTGCTGGAACAGGACCTGTCATTGCTCAGTCAAACTCAACGGGCTGACCTCACCGAAGCAGAACGGAATGCCGCCCTAGCACTTCGACCTTTGGCTATACACACCATGGATCCGGCTGATCGGCAAAGAATGGTGAATTCGTCCATTGTTGGTCTATTCCTTAAACGAAGCGGCGGTCGTTTGGCTAAGCTTACCTATCTGATCACTTCGGCACAAACAGCTATGGCCAAAGCAACCGAACAACACAATTCAGCAGATGGGCTTTCGCGATCCACAGGGTTTGTCAATGGTCATTCGTCGAACCGTGTCACCTCTGGTCGAGGACCATTAGACACATTATCTAACCATGGGTTTTCCGCAAGAGTGGGACTTCGATCCCGTGTGCCACTCGATGAGTTTGGGACCATCCAACCTACCGTGCAACATCTGCCTATTATCCCATTGGTCACACTGCATGAGACCAGCTTTGGTGATAGGTATGATTGATTTTTCCCTCCGATGACAAATTATTGAACATCGATTCTTGTAGCTCTGGTGAACTGAATTCTATTTCGTCTGTTCACCGAGCTTGACAATTTGTTTGCAAACGTTCGCAAACAAATCGCCAAGCTCGGCAAACAGGCGAAATAGAATACTTTTTCCTCTCATCCCATGTTTGTGTGATTTGTACTGTAGTCCGAATTTTTTTGTATGATGTTTTGAAAGTGTATTCGTCAGAGAGAGCTCACGCAACAATCACCGCGGGAAAGTGTTAGAAGCTCAGTGTATTTGTTAATTGTTCTTGGGAGTCATCCACAATGCATATCTCCCGGATCAACTGGTATTCGAACCCGGGCATGAAGGATTACTTTGTATAATACTACCGTTCTCTCCATTTCAATCACCATTCTCTTCAGCGTACCCGAGTTTGCAGAACCTGATGAATTAAAGTGTGTGGCGCTAGAAGCTGAATTGGTCCTCTACTTGGATCCACCGATTCCACTTCCGACGGAGGCGGTGCGTGAACTAGAGCGAATTACCGGTAAGTTAATCTGCATACCGGCTCACATTGGAGTCCAAAACTGGAAGTAGCATAATATGTGATGAGTTATTCTGCCAGTGCTGCCAACTATTGCAGTTACCCCTTCCGACTTATCTCAACTCTGACTTGATTTGAACAGAGAAAACTGCGTTTTAAACTCCCAAGGAAGAACTCAGAACAGCACACTGATTGAACCTATAGTTACTAAGACATCATCATCGTCATCGTTCAACTGAATTTCACTCTGACCTTCTGTGCTTGTAGCATTCGACGTATTTTATTTCGTTTCATAATCACCATTTATGGATACCGGGGCGATTTAGGTGTCATGTCTTCTATCACAACCGTGAATTTTAGATGAAGGGAATGTCTCCCTCACAATGGTGTTACTTATTTGTGTTTTATACGACTCATATATATTCATTAACGCATACATTTTGGTCGACCCATGTTTACGGGGTCTGGGGAAAATAGCTCAATCAGTAGCAGGAAATGATATTAGATCGAACGAAATATGCTGTTGCCATGTAGTACTTCGTTTTCATCGGTGCGAGCCGGATGGTGTGTATCATCCAGTCACATTCAGCAGCAGTACAAATTTTTTTGTGTGGCATTCAGCCATCTGAGATTTTCAGATATCTTTGCTATTTTTACATTCGGTCGTAAACGACGTCATGTGACTGCATTGTTCACGACGCTTGCGAAGGTATGCCACTTCTGTAACCAGTGCATCCAAGTTTCCGTTTAGTTCGGCCGAATCATATGCTTTCGCGAATCTGCTCAGATAATCACTCATTTGTAAGCCGAAGAAAATGCACCACGGGGATCATGGTGTTGTTTATATATATATATATATACTGTGTGTGTGTGTGTGTGTGTGTGTGTGTGTGTGTGTGTGTGATCGCTACATATCGGATCGGTTTTGCGTCTGGAAACATCCACCCCTTATAAATGTCGGTAAATAAAGCCACACGATTTCATGTCGATTCCATTGTTGTGGTAACAAAAATGGAATAACAGTGTAGCTGGTAGGAGTTTGTTAGGATCAGAGTTTTCAAATCAGGTCTCGACCTTACATGTTATCCCTCATTCATGGGTCCAAATCTGCCTGCCTTGAGTGCTTAGGTCTTCTTGGCATCATCTGTTTTTCCCCTAGTCACACGACACTTGTACGGATGTGTGTGCCTACGTGCTAACCCTCCCTGTGCCCCATTCTGAAGAACCGTTTCTTCTATGATTTTAGGTTTGAAGAACACCGAGTTGCTGGACAAAGATGAGGATGATTTGACACGGTTGATTTTGGCGCAACACAATCAACACTATTTGTATGGAATCAATCCACATATTGTGAGTTATTTTTGTATTTTCCATTGCACTAATATCTCAAGTTGATAACTAATTGTAATTGTTCATGACCAATAATTATCGTACATGTTTTCAACGTGGTTGAACAACGGTCCTAATTAAAAAAACGCCACGGGTATCGGTTAGTTGCCTTATCCTACAGCATCACCAAACAACCAGTTCCAGAGTCTATTGGACCCTAACCCAGAAGACGGAATGCACCTACTCTACCTAATCGCTCGGTGCACTTCTACATACCCCGTTTCCATGTCACCTTCGCAAAAAACATCTGTGGTCAGCATTGAGATGAGACGATTCTGGCAGGTCACTAAACATGATCACTGCAGCTTGCTGAATTCCATTTTCCCCACCAGGTTATTTAAAGAGGCGAATGAACCGTCCGGTTGGTCATTGGCTCACCTGGAACGGGACTGTGCGATTGCGATGACTCTTTACATACCCTATCTTCATTCATGACTGGTAGCACTAGGAGACATACCGTTTGACTGTTAAACTATTCGAAGATGTTTTCCAGTTGCACTTACCCCCTCCACTAATATCGAATGACTGTACAATTGTGGCAAAATATCCTATGCGAAAACTGTTCTTCCACCCTTTCCCCAATCACCTCCCGACATCACAGGAATGCCGTCCATTGTGTTTATTTTTGATAGTGCTAGGCATATTGTTTTCCGTTCCCTTTTTNAACGGCAGACGGGGCATATCCCATAGTCACGAAGACCTGCTGTTCAGTAATGGCAACCGGAAGCCTAAGCCCCGGGACTTGGAGTTAGCGAACCACACAAGGCCTCGCTAGGTTTGAATTGGTATTGAACCGGATGACAGCCAAGCTGCCTAGCCCAAAGTGGTGTGGCGGTGGCGCGGCTCAAACCTCGGACCACAAGTTCCAAAGCACGCCGGTTTACAGTGACTAAACCACCGCGCCACCATCATTTTGAACAGCCTATCGGCACTCTGGATTTCTCTACTCATGCAGCTACTTCAGCTTTGTTGAAATAATCCCACAGAGCACATTTCAAACAAAACAACAGAGTGGCGAACAAGCTCGTTTTCAGAGATTCGTATTCATGCCAATACATCTCAATATATATCACTACTTGGGAATAAAATTGTCAT
>UZAN01042971.1:28824-44436 GCA_900618425.1 Echinostoma caproni
CTGACTCCATTCACTCCTCCCCATTGTGCAATCTTCATTCTCTTCGGTATTGCAGCTAATCAAAGCGCAAACGGACACTCCGGCTTCACCAACCGAGGCGTCTACACCGGTACCCCCTACACCTCCATCGGATTTGACTAGCAAAATTATCCCAATATCCCCAACCAGTGCAAAGCGAATGGGTGCCAATCAAACCCAGATTGTCCCCGCTAGTTTGCACTCTGATCGTCCCGGCTCCCAGTCCCGTGGGTCCCTAATCTCCCGGAAGAACCCCACTTCAGCACGTTTTCCCCGACCCACTATGAGTATGGGCGGGTCACATCCCCATGGAGTTCCCGACAGGTAGCTGTTTCCTTTTGATATTATTGCCACTGTAGCCATCTGACCCTTCGAACATTGTTTGACCTAAAAGTGTGAAACGCCTTGGGCAAGCTGGTGTTTATGCCCCGTGATGTTAACCTTCTCCGAAGTGTATTATCATATTATTATTCAGTGATCTGGATCTAAACTCAGTTTCTCTAATGCATGTAGGCGGTATTCACTCGTACAAAAAATGTTTTACGCTTTGGACAAAACCGGTAGACCGTAAATGTTTTTGTTTATTTGTTTTTCCTATGCAGCTTCATGCGTTCCATGAGTAACCATCCGCGTGGTGCTCGTCCTCCTAGAGCCTTCTCACATGGTATGGTAAGTTAAAGTTACTCAGCTATGAGGCACTGTTGCCATGGTACCCTAAATAACGTTTTATTTTGTCTGTATGTGTCTAAGACGAGAACTAAGCAGAAGAGGGTTTAAAATGCATTGCGTAATGAGGTATGGGCTTATTTTAGGATAGTACGAATAGTTACCGAATCGACTACAACTGCTGGGATGTATTGACTACTATTTGCAAAACAGACTCACATGCTCTAACGCGTTTCTCGCAGTTTCTCGTGCACAAACGCAGGAGATTTACTTTTGTTCACTAAGCAGATTAGCTTCATGTCGACTGAACTCCTCACTTCCCCAGTAAATTATTGCAAGCACTGTACCGCGGCTCCCTCTGTGTTAATTGGTGCATATTCTTTGTGAACTCAGCCACGAAGGTTTGTAACCCCGTATAGTCTATTTTTATGGTACCTCAATCACGCTTTGTTTCATATGATTTCACTCTGATATCGTTGAAGGCAGTCGGTGACTCCTTCGTGGCGTTAAGCTACTAGGACTGTTTTCTTCTTCTAGCAGCTGAGGGCACACCGTGCTGACTTCAATAATCTAGCTGTCTTCTTCTTGCTCCTTGCCATGCCGCATAAACGTAAGCTTGGCGCGCCAAAAATGTATACTGTCTTCTTTCTGGTTGATAAACTCCCGATGGTAATTTAACTATTCTTTCCTGTTTTCTCCTTCTTTCTCATTCAGCATCGACCGAAAGCAGGCGCATTTAAAGGACATGGTAACTGGCCAAGTGGACCTGTCGATTTTACTGGATCTGCTCCTTCCTCAGGCAATGAACCTCCCGGCCCCGGAGGTCCAATGCCACCGGGCCCTTGGCGGATGCCTGGTGGTGCATCTGTTCCTGGAACCTCTGGTGGTGGGGGTCCGCAACAACCGTACAATCCTTCAAATCCACCTCATGTAATGCCTATGCACGGTTTTCCGTCGGGTGGATCGCGCCCAATGCAACACCCGCCTGGTGCTTTTGGAGGTGGAGGAAGCATGTACGGGGGATCCATGTGATGATTCCCTCACTGTTTGTTCTCTTTCGATCGCGTCTCTCAACACCCTATGTTCTCCACGAGAGTCCCCCAATCAGCCAACCAACCCCTACACTGCCTCCCCCCCCCAGACACCTAGTCCCCGTCTGTGTCTGCTCGCATTCCCTCCCACAGAACACACCATGGGGCTGCGGTTTTAGGGCTGTGTACACATTAGACTGCACGACTGAACACACGCGAATGCGCACATGCACACACACATGACACTCACCGTCCCCTCTCTTGCCTATTTACTTTGGTGTAAAAAGTTTCATCATTTTTCTCTGATCTGCCTCATTCACTCTTATTATTGCTATTACTGGTATTGTACTACTACTACACTTGCAAATAGTAAATTGTGTTTGTGATACTTCGATTTTTTCCATCATGGATGGATTTCTTCAATGCGTTATACTCTGCCTGTTACAGAGTCAGAGTCACTGCGATACAAGAAGCACACGACATCTTTAGATATTAGGCAACACTGGGTTTTGATCTTCAATTCGTGTTATGTGGCCCAATAACGCATGCAAAGCCCTGGATGAGGAACGCACAGTGTATCCCGCAAAAATTAGCACTGAGCACGATCAAGTGAACAGACGGCTTGGGCAGTTATTTTTCGAATGTGCTACGGACTCGACGAGAATTCTTAACAAGATATCTCCTAGTTTGTAATCTCGGCGTCTTGAGACTGTATAAGGCTGCATGGAGAATAATTCAAAGAACATCAGGGTGCGGGTTGATGAGGACGCCCGGTTTTGTGAAGAATCACTGGTTGTTAGGTACCTCTCGAATGACGGTTTACAGTAGGCCTGCAAAACAGAAAAGCAACTCCATGAACCGCAAAGATTCACTGAGATGCAAACACACTGGCACACACTTCGAAGGCGATGAGCATACAGATAATAGTCAAGTCCCAACGATACAGCATGAGTACCTCACCAACCGCGTTAATCGTCTAGCCTCAACTCACAATTACATCTAAGTATAACCCGTCTACTACCACTGGTAGTCTTCTTACAGCTTCCAAAGTAAGATCAGAGTGTGTACTAGAGGCCAGAAGCAAATTAACCGTATGAGCTTATCTCCTCACTCAATACACTCTTTCGGATCATCCGTATGGGGGACTCAAAAACTGATGCAAAATGGGGAGTTCATGGAATGCTCCGGTAAGTGAACAGAAGTTTTAAAAGTGTGAAGAAATGATTGAGGTTATCAAAAATGGTCAAACGCAAGAATAGACAGCTTTGTTTAGCATTTCGTCATGCAAAACCAGTTAAAAGCGTTGGCAACTCACGTGATGGTTACCTTTTGTGCTTGCTAAAAAGTATTCATTCTTATCTACTGAAAATAGAATCTAAACGGAAGATTTTCTTGACTTCAAGTGATAATCACTCCTCGACGATTAATTTTTTTTTTACCAAAGCGGGTAGTCAGTGGAAAAAGCTTAACGTGTCATGGAAATCCTAACCTACGAACTCATTCATATACATTTTCGGGCTGTAGACTTCTGGTTTGAACTAACCAATGGCTATAAGTTGGGTGATATAGCCATGCTCTTAATCATGGCACATGTGTATTTTACCTTCCTACATGGACTTAGTTTACTCTCATTCTGCATCTGAGACTTCATTTTCCTCACACCTTTTAAGTGCTTTCATCTACTGTCATTGATCGGCCAAATGGAGTCCCACGGACAGTAACCAGGATCGACGTACGACATTGCTAAGATAATGGATATCCGTAATTGTTTAAACAAAGAACACGACACTGCAAGCGAGCACGATTTAATTCCGGAATCATTTCGCTGCATCTCGACTGGTGCTCACGGCAGAAAGAATAGTTTATACATCACAGGTCATGACAATCTGACATGGTATCAGTTCATTCTTCCGCTTATGTGGTCACAAGAGCAACGCTATACTGATGTAGACATCCTTCTGCTGACCGTAGGGGCTTTCAGCGCTCGAACTGTATGGCATCTGCAAATTTAGCGGCCGTCCATTCGGGGCTGTGTAAACAATCCGAAACGAAGTCCCACGATCAGCTTGATGGCCAGTCTGCAGCAGATGGCGAGCAATTGATGCCGCAGGTGTTCTGTGAGACTGGCTTGATGGCCTGGTTGTCTGTGTAGCGCTCAAGCTCAGTTGTTTATTTCAATTAGCAGTTTTACTCAATGGGGTTCAGTCCTATACACCTACTTTACACCTCCACCAACTGTTTGAATTTTTGTTTCGTTGACCTGATCCATCGTATTGAACATGTGTTCTCCCTGCGCCAACCAGCTTACATGGAGGCTGTTTAGTCAGTTGTCATTTTCACTGACCGCCAGTCAGTTAATTTAGCCCGAAATTAATTTAAAGCGATAGAATACTCTCGGTAACTCCAATCGAGGACCTTACCAAATGGGAGGCCGAAAGCCAAAAACTAATCTAAGCATGAGTGATGGGCTTGATTGCTCAAACGTTGTGGGCTGATTAATCAACGAATCGGTGATCGGGTTGTCGTTCATTTGGGTTGTTGTCCGACTGACTCTTTGATCGTCCAACCAAATAAGGTGGATAATTCATTTGGTGTGATTTCTTAACCTGTCATGCTCCCGTGGTATTATAAAATTCTCAGCTGGATTTCGGTAGTTAAGTTTGTTTTTGAATTGTGAAAGGTTCGATAGCCCCAATCGAATTGGAACCGACGCAAGGACGCCACCCACGCTTTTGTGCAACGCATACTCTATCAGCTGTTGGAAGGGTAAACCAAATGTCGAGAGATCAGTGCTGTCACTGTGACCTGGTAGCTCATCTGGTGGGGCGTGCGCCGTGCATAACTTTAGGCTTAGTCCGGATTATGTTCGTGCACTTTGAACACGCGATGAAAATGAAAGCAGCTTCCCCCGGAGTCATTTTGCATGTCATCCGTCATGGGGATCTGATGGATGGTACGCGAAATTGATCCACCAGTTTAAGTTCTCGAACCGTCGAAGGGGGTTGTGAATATGAACTAATGCACATTTGGCTCTAGACCTGGAGGTCGTTTTCATATTCGAATAAATGAGTGCGGAAACCCCCTTGTGACGTAAGTTTCAGAAAGTGAGATGTGTTTTTAAATCCACCTCTCGGGACTTTGTTTGCCAAAATCAAGATTATGAACAATCTTAGCTATGTTCGTGGTATGCAGGTTAATGTTAGACCGTTTCAGTAGTTGTGACTCAGAAGCCCATCAAGATGTGTTTCGTTGTACTCCATGACAACGGTTTATCGGTCGGATCTACCTTACTTAGTATTGACGAAAAAATGATCGTTATTATCATTAGTAGTATATAATTCTCCTACCAAGTTGACTACTAAAACATCTGTAGTGACAGTTTACAGTCTCTATGCGACCAAAACACATTTTCCACGTGACCTTCCATCCTCGCTACTCATGCGTGTAAAATTGGATGTGATTCTTATTTTCTACGTCATCTTTAACCACCCTAGTTTAACACCCACGTCCCCGAAAGCGATTTTATCGTAGTTTGTGAATTTTTCAACTCATAAATCTACCCGCATTTCGACAAATCAATAACGGAACTTAAGGTGGATAGATTCGTGGAAATCTACCAATTAGCTGATTCCGCATTTTCTAAATCATCCGATAAATCTATGGAAAGGATTTGCTCACACATTTGAACAGGTGTGAATCATGATCGCGCATGGTTCGGTGATTGTGTTCACGCTATTCGTTATCGTTTCCGGTCACTCAGCCCAACGTGAAAGTGAGTCCTATTGAAGGCAAATAGCTAGTGGTCTGTCCTTGCCTACTGATGTTAATCACAGGCGAAATAATGGGACTTCCTGCTAGCTTCAACCGATATAGCGGGGTTCTTACGCACATTTCTCGTCAGAAATGATCAATTTAACTGGCCCCACTCTGTAATCATTTCAATAGGGATGCATGTATCAAGCTCTACTTATCGTAAATGTTGCTTGTGATCATATTTTCTATACGTATAACCAACTTTTCCATGTACATTTCTGTTTTTGTAAACCTATTGAATCACTAGGCTTATTGTGTCCTTGAACATTGAGTTTCCTTTATTGATTTCATCCATATCACAGCGAGACAAATATGTTAACATTTCGGTTAATCTCCTCGAACGCTGACGTAAAACAGACTGTTTGGTGTATAGCTTACTGGGTTGGAAATTTGTATTGACCGAACGTGTACAAGCAAATAAAGATTACTAAACATATAGAAGTGCAAGTTCAACCCCACAATAATTGAACTAAACTTGTGTTAAGAACTTTAGCATGCATGAAATCCGATGAGCTAATCGAATGAGCTACTCTTCACTAGTTGTCGTAAGTTTCGCATTACGAATACGTAACGGTGGTTTGAAAGAAAATGGGGGTTGACTGTGTGTTTTGTTTTCTTGAGGTTTGGTGCACCAGGTGTTTTGTGATCTAACCATCGGTTGCTTGTTGTGTCATTGATTTTGTCAACCACTTGGAATGTGTTGTGAAATCTGACTCTTTGTTCCACCAGTGTATGCGTCATCTTAACTGCAAGTGAACTGGTACACACTGTGAGAGACAGAACCGGTTTTCCAGCCACATTTGCCCAGATCATTTCCGCGGGTGCAGGCAGAGTTTGAGCTGTACATCTGTGAATGTGGTGTCTGTAGAGCTGACCTCAGCTTTTGACGCACAAAATGGGAAACGAATTCACCTTTGGATGTAAACTTCATGTAGACCTCTTTTTTTGTCCACATTTTGTGTTGAGTTACCTTTTACGGATCATCTACTAGGATTATCTATTAACGTTTTTGGGTAATCATTGTCGAGCAATTTCCTCCTCCAGAATCGCTCTTCTAAATGCAATATATCTGGAGAACAAATGTTTCTCGTTCGATGAAATGGGATTCTCACAGATTGGTGTTTGTATTCCATGGGGCAAAAGCTGAAACAGTACAGTCAATGGCCACTCCATGTTGCCTTTCGGTAAACAAAATGTTCCAATTTCACATTCAATATTTTATCCAGAAAAGCAAGAGTATTGCTAGTTTTTGCTACATGAGATAGAGAGAGAAGTCCTAAGGGCTGGGGTTAATGGTTGTTAAATTTGTTCGAGGTGTTTATCATCTGTAAGAATAAAAATGTCGTCCACGTAACGTTTTTTCAAACTGAACTTGAAAATATTATCACTTATTTTTGTTCAATCATCCCCTCAAATCATGTCTGCCAAATGCCAATGCTTCGCCGTCAGTCTGCTTGTATGTGGTTCCACCAAACTCAAAATAAATGTATACTGTACAGTAACCATGAATATGGAGCGGAAAACTGTTTAGATGAATATAATCACAAAAATTCCATTGTTTCATGAAGTGGTACTTAGGGTAAAAGCGAAATCACGGTTATTGAATACATCCTCCGTAGGTGTACTGTAGTATTTCCCAAAACCTTTGAAATTTCGAAAGATTTTTTTATACAATGAGGCGTTAGAGACTTCTGAATGAGATCAAGAATGTTTATCAACAATCGGGTGAGTCCGCGAACAAGTGAGTGTTCATGTACATAGTTAATCTGTATGGGATCCCGAGTTGGTGAAATTCAGCTGAACCTCGCATTCGTAATGTTCTATTTCCTATTGGCTTCAGTTGCTTGTATCGAGCTGCAGAAATGTAAACACTGAGCAATTTATCCTGTGACTTTTTGTGATAACAGTTTTATTCAGATGATTGTTGTTTGGTATATCGTTGAAGAATGAATTTTCATCGATTTTCAAGCCGATACAGTGGTAAAAGAAAGAGACGAAACACAACGGAGCGTGGAAAAAGAAAAAAAACAAAAGCTCATTGCAAACAATAAAACAACCATACTAGTTAACCAAAACACCATGTCATGAGATGTTTTCCATCAAACCTACAATAAATTTTACCTGGTTCACTGGTAAACAGACAAGATATGGGAGGATACTGTTTGTTTATGTGTATGCTAGAAGGAGAGCTGGAAGGTAGGTTCGACACAGATTTGAGAAGTTTGTCGAGCGAACAATGATCTTCATGGTTGATCAAATCATACTCCTCTATTTCAGATTGCCTTAAAACATTGCGTGCCAACTTCGCTTTTATTGTGGATGCATCAGACACAACAGAACATTTCGAGTTTGAGTTTTATGTCAAAGAATACATGAACGACTTAGTGCGGAAGGTAAGCTAATTCATCCTCAAGTTGAACGTAGTAAGTTTCATTTTAAAAGCTCGACAAACGGGACAACATTACTTGTTCTAGTCTCTATGTACGAAATCCTGGTTCCTTTTTTACGGAACAGTAGCTCAAATCAGCAGTTGCCTTCTAATATCGAACACAAAATGCCCAAAAGATCTAGTTTGATTCATCGAATTCATATTTCAGTTGTTTGCGGTCGAGAATCGGGCGAACACGTGTCAATCGACACAACTGGCCGTTTCATCCGCGTATGTGTGATGTGTTAGGCCTCCACCAGCGTAACCAACTCCTCTCCCCAACGACGAAGCACTTCATTGTATCCAGTGTCATTCCATAAATGAGCGCTTTCTCGTCATTAAAATTTAGTGCGCCATTTGCCGAACACTAAAAGTAGTAGTAGTAGTAGTAGTAGTAGTAGTAGGCTGATTTTTCCCTTTTTTCCGGGTTTTAAGAATTTTTTTGAAAATCGCGACCCGTTAACAACCCAGACGTCCTTTGACTCGACCAAGTCCATCGCACAGCTGAATACTCGGGAATGTTCTATTAGTAACTGGGATACATATATATCTTTATGGGTCATTGGGATCTGTTCTAAAGAGAAAATGCTTTGAATTGCTTGAGGATCTAAGTCATTCACTTGAATGAATAATTCGTTGTTATTAAGTCATTTTCTTTTTTCCAGTTGCCATGGCACTGTCTAGCTTGTTTTAGACTGGTTCTAAGGCCTCAGTTTGCCGTATTAGTATTACTTGCCACCATGGCGGCCTGCGTATGTGTTGGAGTATGGGATGGTTCATCGATTCCTATTTCATCTGATAAGTTTTTCGTTCCGGTGGATAATACCTGACTGTCTCAAGTCTGTTGTTTAATGGATTATTGCTTTTTAGATCCTAGTCTAAGGTGTCTGGGTTAATTCGGGACATACTACAGAGTTAACTAGGCTTACACTACAAAGGGTATTCGCATCTTTAACCCGGGACTGGACAACGTTGTCGTGGTTTTATCGTAAATAGTCAATTATCAGGACTAGGCTAACTTGTTTGGCTACGGTCTCCTAAAGTAAGAGGTTACCGCATGAAGATGCCACTATTTGTCCAAATCCATTTTCTGCTATACAACGCAGAAATTTGGCCATTAAGAAAACAGAATAAAGATAGACTTTCGGTGTTCGAACATCGCTGTCTAGGCAGCACAGCAAAAATATGGTGGGGCAACTGAATCTTAGAGAGGGACAGCTTAAAAAAGCAACCAAAACCACCGCACGAAAATACGTGGTTTTTCTTTGTTTAAACTGGACAGTAAATTTAAGTAAAGAAACTTTCTTCTATAATTGAACAGCGTAGTTAATATGTATTGAATACATTTTGAAATGACAACATTTATCGAGGAATAGTATAAAGTAATTGTTTCATTCAAAATCTATGATTACAAATTCCTTCACTTGCATATGTTCGGCAAGTTATGTAGGACGAACGATGAGACACTTCTCACAAAGGATCAGAGAACATAAACCGGTTTGGCTTAGCACTGGTTGGAAGAAAAGAATAACCAATGCGATTGTGGCCCACCTCGCCGATACCGGGTACCAGCTAGACAATGAACCATTTAGTTATTTACAAAGTACCCAAAAACAAATCGAAGGACGTTCGGAAACGTCACTTGGCAACGGAAGAAGCTGTAGCAATTAAAACCATGAACCCACCACTGTTAAAACAGAAGAAGATGGTTGCCGCACTCCAGTTGCCTTGGCTCCAACCAAACCTAAGTAATGATCCGAACCATAACCTCAGTCATGTCGTGATGACGCAACATGATGTGACAAATTGCACCTGAACAAAGTCATCGGAAATTTCCAGAATTGACCTTGATCCCCCTGCCCCCATTTTCTCCAATCTCTCCGACTAAACTTGACAGACATGCTTGTATTTTCACATCTAACCTCAATGGACCAATTACATTTATTTCTTTATTAGATATAAACCCACGAAATGGTAAATGCTTGAAGACGAAGTTGCAAAAACAAGATTGTTCGCTACATTGTTGGTCTTTTGAAATCTAGATGCCTTAGAGCTTAGGGACAAAAGATCCACTCCTTACCTTACAGTCTGATTTGCAATAAAAATGGGTACGGTGTGCTCAGTTATCATGGGTATTAGAACATTCTTTCGCTCCGGCGCCGAATCCCAAATCGCCTCCACCTGCGCCGCCACCACCACCACCACTAATAATTCTCACCGTATTATCTGAGAATTACTTTACCTCGAAGCTTCAGACATTCATGCAGTGTAAGCTCAAATGACCAGAGACTTTGTTCACATGACTGTCACACTGGACCACATCTAAAACCTTCATTGTTTCTCTATTGAAGTGCAAGTTCACCCACTCCGACTTTTTACGATTAACTAGCTCGTGTTTGTCTAACTAAGTCGTGGACTTTAAACAAGATGACCCCCTCTTCTATTCAAAATTCGTGCAGACCGATTTTCAGACATCTTTCGCTGCACTCAATCATGCACGAACACGATGCGAACAGGACATCATCATGCTGTGAGATACCAATGACTGCTGGCCGGACACTAACTCAGCTAACTGCATCTAGTATAGCTATCCTATACAGTGAATGCAGGTTAGGAGCTAAAGTTGATAATACTTGTGGTCAATTTCAAAATTTGTATTCAGTTTGTCCTGGATTGAAGGAAATCAGTGGTTGACAGAAGGAATAAAACTAAGCAGCTGTGTTGTTTTGTTCTGATCAAACCGAAAAGATTGTTCTTGTACACACAATAATGACTGTATTCTTTTCACCTCCTTTCACTTAGGACAAAGGCAACACCGATCATTGTGTAGCGGCCCTGGGGAATGGTGTCCATCTTTCTCACTTTCTGCACTTCCCACTTTCTCCACCAGACACACTCATTTTCCTGACTGGTGAGGGCATAATTAACCTTAAACAGATAACATATTGAGCAAATCATGATGAATATTGCTACTAAATTTATTAAATGGGATAGACTCTAGCCGTTCAGCAGTGACCTGGGTGCATGAGGGTATGAAAACACTAACCAAGAGACTGGGTCATCTAGGTTCCGTTAGGCTCCCTGGCTGGAGTCCCCAAGATCGTGGGCACCGAGGGTTAGAAACAGCGACATGGTTGAGTGTCGCAAACAGTGGCGCTCATGCATCTACTCATCATCTACATCAGTCTAAATTAATTCTCTATCTTCCGCTTGAATTTGCTATCAACGTTCCAATCTTCATTCTGCTCTTTTATCCAAATGGGCAGCCAAAGACAGCAACTAGAACCGACTGGTTAATAGTTGTAGAACTGAAAACTGAAACGGGGGCATATATAAAGGGGTAAAATCAGGTAGCTATAGAAGACTTTTAATTCATGAGCTCCGGGTTGGTTGAGAGTAACTTTACCCACCACCGATCAATCCTTGAGGAAATCTAGCTTTAAACGAATACCTAACACAAGCATAAAAACACTTCAATTCCGATTTATACGAGATTAGCCAACGACTTTGCAATAAATTTCCTTTGTCCCCAAGAACGACAGGAGGATAGGTGCTTCACTGGATTTTTTTACCCAATTTTAATTACAGTATTACAGTATCATTGAATTTTCATCATCAGATTTCTTTCCTTTTCTTTGAGGTCGTGCAAACAATGCAGTTTCAGTATCCAAAACACTGTAATTTATATTTCCGATCCAGTAGTCTACCCTTCGGAAGTCCCCGAACGGCTTAGTTTTTTCTGTTGACCTGACAGTTTAAGCGATGAATGCGTAACGGCCAAGCACAGTTTGACGCTGATAAGCAATACCGTTCCTTAGCTGGTTTCAGGTCCCAGTGGAAATCGTTACTACCCTCGTTATCCTTTTATCCTATACACACTGTAAAGTGATTGAACGGTTTTAAGGCAAACACACTAAAACAAACACTTCGTCTACTATTTCTCTCATTTGGCAGTTAAGAATTGGAAAGGAACATGCTTTGGTTTCTGTCCTTCTGTATTCCGAACGCCTATTCCTGGCTATCAACCCTGAACGAGTGCAGACTTTGGACCAGCTTCTGATGGCCATCAGAAAGTTACCGCATCTAGGCGGGCCAAGTTCTAAAGCCAATTTGGCCGGTGCTGTTACTGGCACTGTGTCAGCTGCATTCCCAGTCAGAACGAACGAAACTTTAAACGAGGCTGTACGCGTCGTTATTTTGATCAGTTCTGGAAGATTGGCGCAATCTGAAACCGTGTCCGACTACCCGACGGAAAAGATATCTGTATTTCCCAACCGCTTGCAGTTGGGACATCACATTGCATCGATTCAGCCAGTTGCGAACACTGTCACTCTGCAACCGGAGGCCAGGGAGGACGAGAGACTGAAGAAACTCGGTGAATTATTGAAAAGCAGAATAGACTATGTGTTCAGTATCGGTCTGAAGGGAGCCTATGAGCGTGGTATTCAATTGTTGGCAAATAGCGTCAAAGAGCACGCGTTTCTAGTTGGAGAAGCCGATCCATCCTATGCAGGTCTATCGTTGGATAATTTTGACCCGAGTTTAATACTTTGTCCCGATCCCGGTGAGTCCTATGTGTTTTCACATCCAGAGATAGATTTTTCCGGTTGAACTACCTGATGACTTCCGGGGGAGGGTACTTTTAATACGAAATGTGTGGCCCCTTTCGCATGGGTTCCAACGCCAATCTGATGTGGAGGCAGAAGTACCGGCTTCTGGTGTAGATTTCGAAGTATTTTGAGTAACAATTTAGAGTATCAAGCTTGAATTAGCCCATTCGATTGTTCAGAGGCACCAGGCACTCTTGATGATCTTGGTGTGGGAGATCGTTAATTCCCCACGGGACAATGCATTCAAATGCGATGGAAAGGTTTGTGATAACCAACAAAGAGCACTGGACAGCTATTTCGTCCATCTACCATGGGTCGTGTAGCTCAGGAGTAAGGGTTTGAAGTCTCGACCCGACTGATCGCGGTTTGAGTCCTGACAAGGACACAAAAAGTACGCGCTGCTGACGAGTCGCAAACAGGATGAAACAGTTGTCCAGTGCTTTGTTTTCTATCACAGACATTTCCATCGCATTTTGAGTAACACTCTGAAAGAATGGTTATAACCACATTCTTCTCTTAATTTCTTTTAGTTCGATGACACTGTCGGATATTCGGTAGATAAATTTCATTTTGAATGATGAGGAACAAGCACGTTTCCAGTCATGAGAACACAAAATAGTAAACAAGCTCGTTTTCGGTGCTACCTCAACTGGCTAAATACAACACAATTTATAACAGATTAAAACAGGTGGGGAGAGGAAACAAATATTCGCGGATGAAATCAGAGTTTAAGGAGAGCTGATAGACTTGTGATAATTGATGGTGGTGAGTATGTATATCTGTGTATGCGTGGAAAATGAGAGACAGATAGTGGTTGTGAATAAGTGGGTAGGTGAATGAGTATTGATCATAAGCCGAGGTTACATCAGCAGATTGTGGGTGGATGACCATGGTAAGACCAATGTTATTATAAAGTGGTTCTGGGCGCACAAGGGTGTGTGTGGAGACAGATGGCAATCACCCCGGCTGTCGAAAAATTTCTGAGCTTGACCTCTTTCGATAACCAACCCTCGACCGTGTAAAGAGAACGGAAAGCCTCAAGCCCATTGACTGTGCGATTAGACTCAGTCGTAATTGCCACCGTTCCGGTCCTTGTCAGTCCCTGATTCAGACAGACGCCTCACCGTTCGACCCACATAAATTGATAAACACAGAATGAGATCGCATCCGGGGGTAATATATCTTTAGTCCGCATAAAGAGGACCGGTATGGACGTGAATATAATGTGGGGTTCAGTCGCAAAGTAGGTGAAGTTGATAGAAGATTGAATTCGTCTACTCAATACTTTCGCGGTCGTTTCTCTCCTGAATAGAATGGATAGATAGACACGCTTCTTATTTGCTGTCTCACATGATGTCTTGGAGGGATATGACGTCATGTTTTTATGAATGAATGACTCAATATATCCATTCTCTAGTCAAACATTTCGTATTCTTCCCAGTTCAAACTCGACAGAGTCCGAAGAGCAAAGTTTCCTAACTCTATTGGCTAAGCAGCGAATCAAATTTCTCTTCTTTTGCAATCAGACGAAGCTATGATAGTGTATGCTGTCCCGTCCATGTTTTCTTATATTGAATGCTTCTACGAATAGAGCCATTTGATCGTCGAGACAACAACACGTCTAGAAATACGAGACCATTTATGAATTTCTTTTCCAGCGTGAAATCTATTTTCAGATGAGCTCCATTGAATTTCTCCAACAGGATATCAGCATCCTTGTCAGCATCGTATACACATGTGATATCATCCACATGTCGTTTGTAGATGGGGAATTCTTCTATGGGTTTTGAGAGTGCTCGGTTTTCTAAGTTGGCCATGAAAATGTCTGTTAATAGTGGTCCTAATGGCGAACCCATGGCGATTCCATCTTTCCTTCGCAGATATTTGTTTCCTCTCCCCATCTGTTTTAACCGGTTATAAACTGTGTTGTATTTAGCCAGTTGAGGTAGCACCGAAAACGGGCTTGTTTCCTATTTTGTGTTCTCTTTTCCAGTCCTTCGTAGTTCAGGAAATGCATCACAATAAATATATTAATGTATCTGTATCACTACTGTACCCTGGCGATTGTTTTGAGAAAGGGAAAATTCACATCAGAGACGATATGGGCTAATTTCGACGGGATATTGGATTTTCATTGATCGCATGAATGCTTGATCAGAATAAAGTACCTGGTTTGTTTGTACGGTGAATTTCGCCCTGCAAGAAAATGAAGAGTGAACTGAAAAGTTGGGAAGCACCACTGTACGGCCGTCTCGACCTGGTTGGGTCTCGTTAGCATTGCAAATTCACCGATTCGACTGTGGATTGAACCCGGGACCTCACAGGTAGAACACAAGCATGTTACCCGCTCAGCCGCCGGGCAGGTGATCAGAGGGATTTTCGTTTTCCATATAGTACAACCAATATTTGCGAGTTTGTTGCAGGCATCGCACCTTATGCATCTTTTCACCAGATCGAGACAGTTGTCCAGTGCTTCATAGCTTTCTGGTTCACGTTTCATTTGCTCTTCACCCGAAAAAATCACCATATGATCACATGTTTACTAAATCATCCGATCGTCGAGACTACTCGAAATATGGGGTATGGCGGCTTGGACCAGGAGAGCTTAACCCTTGTCCCACTTATTTGGCGTGAAAAGAGGGGAGTTGGACAGACGAATTCTTACCGCTTCCATCGTAGCAAGAATACCACGGTGAACATGTTTTGCTAGTCGACCATAAACCCTACACAGAAGCGGAATGCTTTGGTGACATTCGCAATGTACTTCAGCCAGGTGTGAAACCACTGTACTAGTGAATATCGTGCAACAAATAAAAGGATGGGATAGAAAAGGTCGAGGGCGAAATCACGGATCTACTGAAGGCTCTAAAGTTACAGGGGCACATAGACAATGCTGCATTCCAAAGGCTGAAACCATGTGGGTCCACCATCCCGCGATTGTGTGATTTCCCTAAGATCCACAAAGAAGGAGTTCCAATAGGACCAATTTTGGCAGTCATGAATTCACCATTTCACACAACCGCACAGTGGCTGGTCGAATTACTAG